>JAHPZR010056207.1:0-25000 GCA_019787425.1 Platygyra sinensis | reverse complement strand
GCTTCAACAGACGTTATTGTGGAAGGAAGATTGCGTGACGATCCCAAAGAAGGTCTGTGTAGGAGGCTAGTTCCACGGAACTGACAGAAAAGTGATTCTTGTCTCGATCCCCTAGACTACGAGTAGTCCGTCTTTCGCTTAGTCCGTCGTGCGTGACGCGAAAGAAAACCGTGGAAAAAAAAATGGCCGCGTGAAATCCTGGGCGCGAGAAGCACGCAAAAGGATTTCACGCGCTGGAGAATAACGATGAAGAAGCTGTCTTAAGTGCAGTGAGCTGCTTATTACGCATTCGCGATCATTTTAAGTAAACTTTACCTAGAAGACCCGAGAATAATTTTCGCGAGACAAAAAAACTTGCGGACTTTTCTCTCGGTAGATTATGCAAACCGTTAGGCAAATGCCCAGAGGAGCCTCGGAACACCCAATCGTCCACAATTTTCCAGAAAAGCATTCCTAACTTTTTTGTGGAGGACAAGCAAGCGATAAAAGACTCGGACGTGGACACATCGTAAAGGTAATGTCGACTCCCCGACATTTTGCAGCTTTCAGTCATTACTAGACGAACTGGGGCCGATTCATACCGGGTACAAATGCCAAATGGAACAGGACATTTCCAGAATTTCCAAATTTCTGAAAAAAAACAACTTGGAGAGGTTGAACAAAATTTTCAAAAGACGGTTTCTGGAAACTTTCTGTTTCATTCAATTTGAACTGGAATTGTCGGAAATTTTGGTCGAATGGAACGCGCCTGATTTAAACAGGACCAGTTGTCATGTCTGGTTGTAAAACTGTTCTCATAACAACAGCACAGCGCCTGACATTCTATTTCTTTTGTGATGCACATTCTGGTGACAAGCTAAAGGAACACCCCTATAATATTTCTAAAGAGATTTTCTTGATACAGTGTTCTACATTTTAGCGGACGGGTGTATTACAAACTCATTAAGTAACCAGGTCCCAGATGGCTTGATAGCGCAGTTGGTAGAGTACTGCACCGGTATTGCAGAAGTCATGGGTTTCGAATCCACTTCAAGCCTGAATTGTTTTCAGGCTTTATTAGTATTTATACCATTTTTATCATGCACTCTTTGAATTGATAATGGCTTTAGCCAAACGTCGAAACGTCGTCAAAAACTTTAATATGCTTTTACAAAATGTTTTATCTTAATCCTTTTGTCGTTAAGTTGTTAATGGCGCAAACCAAGCACCACGAATCATTTTTATGAGTTTGCTTTTACCCTAGAAAGGAATTGATCTGTTTATTGCATTGGAGCAAGATGTCTCCCATTTTCTCACCGAAAAAACATTAATAGTCGGTTAAGGTAAGGGAATACAAAAATAATTTGCTAAAATTGACAACCTACTACCTGAAATTTTCATTTCAATGAGACAGAATTGTATTTTTGCCAATAAGTCTAAATAATTGATTGAATACAGTTGTAACTAGGGTTTTTCAGCACTGCAGATGAAATTGGACAACTCTTAAAATTGAACGAGCCCTTGGACCAGTACAAATTCGTATTCGTTGCTGAGTCCACCAAATTACTCATACATTATATAACTGACGAAATTACGAACGCGCTTGTACTATTTTCAAGCGTTGAAAATTATCGCTAAATAGCCATTCTTTCAGTCACTCATGGTGGACTAATTTTTGTCGTATTGCTTTTAGAATTAGAAAGGTAAATTTTTAGCTGAAATATTAGTGAGATATGAAGCAAACGGAGAAGAATTTCCTAATTAAACAGCCTTGAGGCTACAGAAAAGGGCATTTCGGATACATTCATCAAGTAACGCTGGTACAACAGATCGTTAAAGAAAGGATTTAAGACTGTGCAATAGTCAGTTGGACAGTCCCTTGTATCCCCTGCAGTTCCATCCGGACGTATTCTCTGTAAAAAGAAGAGATATTTCTCCGTTTGATCGTTTTACGGGTTACAAGAAAAGTAACCAAATTAAAATCAGTTGGGGAAAGTTTTACCTTTAACATTGTATTAACGTGCTACAAGATCTATCTTAATCAGTGCACCATTGCAATGTTCTCTGACGCGTGCATGTTGGTTATGGCGTGTGTAGATTGCGCTCGCGCGTGCAGCAAAAAAAAAAACCCTTTCCAGCTTCTTTAAAAATAGATTCGTTGGATGAGGTCAAGTAGCCCTAGAAAATGATGTCATCAAATGGGATGACCCAATTTAGTCCTTTATTGAGTAGAATAGTGAGAAACACTTTTTAGTAGAGCAACACGTATCGCTGCTTGGGGAGCTCTCTTTATCTCAATACATTTTTTGGGAACTTTGCATTTCTGATTCCTTGTCTGATTCTACTTCTTGACTTTGGTAGTTCACCCTTAAAGGGGCAGTGTCACGAGGATTTTGCTATTTTAAGTTAATTCTGTGCTAAAATCATTACTTTAAGGCTTTAATCATAAACAAAAAGCTTCTGTAAAGCTATATGACGAGGATATCAAATGAATTTTATCAGAGAGGGCTAACCATGATAAATTTCTTGAGAATTTTTGGAACTCGTGGCATCAAAACTTGAAAAAATTGGCCAATTTTTCAATGATTTCAATCCATTTCCATCCATGCCATCCGTAGCGACAGGCGACAGGAAACGGTTTCAGTGCCTTCAAATAGTCTTCGACAACAAAATTAGATCATTAGTTTTAGAATTCAGTTGATACCAAGGCACCCTCTAGCTTTTTACAAAGTTGCCAAATAGTGTGACAATGCCCCTTTAAGATCGTTGAACTGAGGAGTAAATTATAGTGTACTCTGAATTTCCGGTTCCTCATCATTGAGGTGTAAATTATGGCAATGAATATTGTACATTAAGAGTCAGAGGATTTTCAACCACCTTTCAAGGGAGCCAAGGAACATAAGGTTCCTGCTTTGCTTGATGAATAATTAGAGGAGAGTTCATTACAGTAATTGGCCGTGGTTGATTGAGATCAGCCCTTCATCGAAGAAATATATAAATATTGCCAGGTGGAGGTGGAAGAAGAATGTACAAAATAATCAACTTCATGCGGGAGCTATTGGGGTCATTAAAATACCATGATTGGACGAGCTAGGACGGCTACTTACTCAACCGGGCATGAGCACAAGAACTCTCGACCCATCTCTCTACCGTTCTCGTCTCGTTGAGGGCGCCGTTACAAGTTATCTTTGCTGTCATTTTCAATGTTTTTTTTTTCATAACATAATGATTGTGAGAGTTTTAAGGAATAATAAAAGCTTTGAATCGATTACCCACCTCTTGTAGTTCTCTAAAAGTACCTTTAGAAATGTTAAATAAAATTACGAGAAGAACACTTTAAATTACGGAGAAATCGCTCAAAGGCATGAAAGAAAAACTCTCTCAAAGCGAAGAAGATTGACGAAGCTGCCGCGCGTTGTTGAATGCCAGCAGTAATTTCGTTTTTTTAAGTTAAAACTTTTTTGTTTTGCTTGGGAGAAAACGTAGTACGTATAAAAATATATATTAACCAGAGAATTAAACAATGATAATTTCAAAGGTATACGTAGGCGGGTTAATCAGCGTTGAAGTTTTTTGGCATGGCTGCTGATTAAAATGCTGAAATATCCCATGGCATCAAAAATATCTCAGTATTAGCTTACACTTTTGAAACATTTGTCATTTAGTCTCTGATTCTGATCTTAATTTTCTACACAGAGTCGAACATTTCGCCCAATCCCGGGGATATCTACTCAACTTTACAAACTGTCCGACAAGAGACATTTGTAAGAGACGTGTTCCATTATCTGAATGTGACTCGACTTGGATCATTCACCGTGTACGACAGCTTTTTGATTGCACCTTTAAATGCCTCAGAAATCGATTCTTGCCTTTCTGTGAACATTGCCGCCTCCAGAGGAGCCAAAGGACAATTTTGGTGCGAGCTACTGTCTTCTGATAAATACAGAAACTCCACGGAGTATGAAGGGAACAAGAGTTCAGATCACTTTTCCATTAAGGTGGGGAACATATCTCAATAAAAGGTTCAATATATTAAGTGATCAATGACAGCGTTTTCAGTTATCTTTGTCATTAACGGTTTATTTCGTGTTTCTTTTTTTTTTTTTTACCTTCGTAACAACAACATGACGTGGAAAAGCACGAAAAACAAGACACAAGCAAAACTATAATTTGTGTCGCTTTTTTTCATTGACAAACTAATTGTTCATCTTTTTACAGTCACCCTGTTCTTCGTCGCCCTGTCAAAAGTGAGGCACCTGTGTAGCGAACTACAAATATAAAAGTTTTGAATGCGTTTTTGCGAAATTTTCTAGCGGAAAATAGAATCTCTAATTTGTTTTTAATAAAATGTAGAAGTGTCTAATTATATAATGATACGAACACTGCTATTTTCCGTTTCTGCCGTTTCCCCCGAGTTCATTTATTTTGCCAATTGCTATTTGAAGTAGCTTTCCATCGGTTCGAAGATGTTTCCAGTCAAAATAAATTAGGACATAACTAGTTCTATCGTTCTTTTGGTATCTAAAATTTCATCTTCTTTATATTTACATTGAACTTTTTTCATTGAAGTCTTTAGCAATCTTCACAGGGCAATTGGAAAGGAACGGTTTTCATCTTTAAAATTTGCATTGCTTCAATCGGCTCTGAAGCAAACCACTCCTTATTTTCTGTATCTCCTATTTGCAGTTCCTGAGTCTTGCAAGAAACTCTATGAAGTGTACATGTAAGTTATAAAAGTCTTACAACACCCGTCAATTGCTTTTTTTCAGCAATATTTTTAAATCTTTCTCGAAACGCTGGAGAAACTAGTAAACGTTGGCTTGATGTAGACGAGTTACAATCAGTACACAATAACGGCTGCCAGTGTGCAATAGATCAACTTATCAGATTGTGGCATTGGCATTACAATACTAGTACAATTCTACTAATAACCTTTACATGCCATTACTAGATGGAGGAACATGGCGATTGCTGAATTTATAATTACAGTTACGTTCCCAGAGTCTTAACTTGTTCCTGTTTCTATTCGTTGAGAAGAAACTTTTCTGTACGAGATTGGTGTGAGATGTAATGACTAAAAGCATAAGTACTTGCATTAGTTTTTTAAAAAAATCGTTCTCGTTTTCGTATATATACACTGATCTCAGCGTCGTGTAAGCGATTTTACTTCTATAGCCTGATATTAATCCTTTCGTAATGGACATTTGTATTCAACAGGTCGAGTGAGAGTCAGCTGGTTACGCTCCAAGTTGACTCAAAACCAACCTCTGTTTACTGTCACATGGGAGACTTTGGATGTGGAGATGGAGGATGGACACCAGTCATGAAGATTGACGGCAACAAGGTGTGGTAATTTCAAGGTTTTATTAAACAGTTGGAAGGCTCAAAATTTAATGATTGCTAAGTCTTCGGAGCTGAAATTTTAACAGACAACAGAGAAATTACTGAAATTTAACTGTTAACTGGGGAGATTACTGCGCCCATATCTAGATTCGCATTTAAATAAGAGTGCTTTTTGAAGTGGAACTCGTAAAATAAACCTCAGTCCCCGCTAAAATATCTCAAATACTGCAGAAGTTATAAACTGTAAATTCAAATTCTGTGAACAAAGTATTAACTCTAAACAGAAGAAGAATAATTTTATACTGAATTATGGCATTGTGTGAAGTTCTTATGGGTTGCTTTCCCTACGATCAGTAGAGACTACCTGAACTGAACTTTTTATGAAGCGATGGACCTGTAATTGGGCACACATCATCTATGACTTTTGTTAATCCGAAGACACCTAATGCAAACTGTTCCAAAAGTCAATACTTGTATCATGTATTAATGCGACTGCTTCGATAAAAGATGAACAGTGGTTGGTTATATCGTTTTCCAAATCTTCCCATGAGAGACGCATGTGTAGAATTTTATTTGGAAATTTGAAGTATATGAGAAAGGGAGGGAGGGGGGGATAAAAGCGGACTGACGCTCATTTCTCTATCAAATAGAGCATTATTAGAAGAGCGAACTTAAATAAGGAGGGAGATCCATCTCGTTTAGATTTTTGTTCGTCTAGCGCTTTATCCTAACTCCTGGATGAGTCAAGGTAGCAGGTCATTTTTGGGGTGGCGAAACAGTCAAGAATTTGGATGCGCTGCAAGCGCAAAGCTTCCTTTAGTGATTCTATATCATGAATTATTCGCCATGCGCGGAATCTAATAATGTTTAAAACAATCAGAAACTTATTTAAGCTGCTCTGCTTGTATTAATTTTTGTTTTATAACGTTCCATTGGACTATGGACTACCTTAAAGTCTACATAGTTCAGCAAGGCCTATTAGACATGCTAGAGTAAGGATGAAGAAGCAATAAACAGAGGTCTGAAAACAAGAAAGAAAAATGAGAGACGAAAGATAAAGAAATAAGAAAAGAAATGAAAACAAGAAATCTCAGTAACAAACGAATGGACGAACGAACGAACGACCGATTGAGCGGCTGACAAACTTATGAAAACTCAGTGTGAAAACTGGTGTTCATAAAAGATATGTCAATATTTAAGATTTCTTTTTCTTGTCAGGCCACCTTTCATTATAACTCGGGGTACTGGAACAATAAAACTGAATACAACCTTCCTGGAGGGGGGACTGGGTTTGACTCACAAGAGACCATGTTACCTACCTACTGGAACACGTCCTTCTTAAAGATCTGCATCGGTATGAGGATCGGCCAAAAAATGAAGTTCACCGTTATCAACAAGCAGGCCAACTCTCTGTTCTCAGTGATCGCTGACGGGCAATACCGTGCCACTTCACTGGGTCGTAACACGTGGAAGACGCTGATTGGTCCAGACGCGTCCTTACAGTTAGGTTGAAATAAGGAAGGGTTCAATGCTGCGTGTACTTATAGCTCATACTCTAAAGCAAGAATCGGTATCGTCGGTAACGAACAAAATGACTGCACCACTTGCGACTCCAGAATCGGGTTTGGTTCAGGAGGGAATTCTGATGACTCCAACACGTGTGGAAATGTAGCTTTTGTAATTCCAGACAATGGAGACAAAAACATCAAAGCCATGGGTTACATCCTGGTGCAGTAACAAGAAAACTGATATAACACTCAGTACAAACCGGTAGATAATGTGCTGGTCGATAAAACACACCAAAAAATTGTCGAACTTGATACTTAAATGATGCAGTAGATTTTGTCCTAGTAGTGTTTTAGTAGCTAGGTTCTGCTCCTTAATGTATAAGAGGAAACTGCTGTGAAGTATATAACAAATGAACAGGTGCTGGGGACTCGTTTGTTCTACTGATATTTTAGTGCTCTAGAGGCAAGTTTACACAAACTGATGAAAGTAACGGCGGAACATTTAGATGCTGATATATAAAGATGCTCTTGTTCAACATTGATAAATTCAATCAATTCTATTTATTTCTCGCTCGAAGTTCTTCAGATCGGTTTCCCTGATATATTAGTTAGTGCTCCCTCATTTGTAAGACCTCTGAGTAGTCTGGGCCTCGTAAAGAATGTGACGCAGTCGGCTGAGACCTGTATAACAAATATGTTTTTCTGCAGAAGGACATACATTGCTCCAACGTGCAATTTTTTTTTACTTTTTCCCGTCTTTGCACCGTACAAGGTAGTCATCTTCGAACCTTTCCATATCCTTTTTGAGTTCGAGCTCAGAATATACACTATCCTATTTGGATACAATATATGTCCTGTAATGTTGGTGACAATTTGGTGGTACTTCAAGACAATAGCAACCTTAAAGTATGAGGACGGGAAGGTCCAGACGGGAACAGCAGTGGATGCGGCGTATACAATTTAAGTGGAAACGACAATTTTTACCTCGCCAACCAACGACAAAGAAGGTTGTCATATTTACATAGCGAGTTGGAGTTCATTGCTGCGTCATCACCCGAACGGAAAACACTTTGCCAAAATAATTAAAACAAAACTTATGGAAAAATTATGCCCCCGTATTGCAAGAAGAATTCCTAGTACGTTCTCGTGGCAAACAGGCCAAATATCGTGAATTATCAATATTGTATTTGTTTTTGTTTGTTTTTTTTTTTGCTTGTGATTTCACACTAATCCAAAACCTAGCCATTTTTAGTTCATCCCCTAAAACAAAACAAAAAACACAATTCTGCGCAATGTTGAACGATAACCAATTGAGCAAATTGGCGTAGTGCGACCATCAGGAATTTCTGTTGACAATGGGAAATAGGGCTAGCAACCCAGATATCGTAAATAATTTACATGATTGCACTGTGGTTTGACGCTAAACCGGAACCTATATGTCTTTAGAAATGGGGCAAGATGCGTCCTCCTTTGATACTAAAACGATGTTAATGGTGTTGACACGATGGTAAACAAACATAATTTGCTGAAATTGAAATCCTGCCAGCCGAAATTTTATTTTGGAATGAACCCAGTTTGGTTCTTTGCCAGTGAGATTAGGTTAAGCGTTTACGATACGCGGTGAAATTTAAAACTTCACTTAAAATTGTACGAGCTTTTAGACTATTGCAAGGTGAAGGAATTTTCAAATAATTTTCATGAGTAGAGTAATTTACCTCATTAATTGCGCCTGCGTTCATAGATTAACTCATGTATGACTGGGAATAAAAACACTCATATGTAATAATTTACACTGCAGCCGGTGTAAATTTAATTTACAGTAGACTTCCCTTCTCTCGCCCAATAACAGGAAGGTTATTTTGCATGTTGTATTGGTTTTAAAACCAAAGGGGAAAATTTTAAGACACTTTCTAAGATGAAATATCATCGAGCTTTAAAGCAAACAAGCCAAGAAAACGTCTTTCCTTAACAATCTTCATAAGTAAACTTATTTTGATCAATTTTGGACTCTTGAGGGAAAGGAAAAAGAGAAAAAAAGACATAGCATGTACTGTTATTTAAAAAAAGAGTCTTAAGAAACGAAAAAAACGGATAAAAGAACAGAACCCACCTTTAGAACAGGTTGCCTCTTGCACGAGATCAGAAGAAATCAATAAAATAGTGAAGATTAAACCATGAAACATAGTGAGAAGAAACGAAGGCTCAGCAAGTCTTAAATTCCAATACGAGGCTTGGCTTTTGTAACGACCAGCGTTTCCGCTTTGTTTCTGAACAACTTGAACTGAAAGATTACAAGTCAATATTTAGCTTTATGGGTAACTGACGGCTGCTCACGCGCATTTTTCGTTTTCAATTTTAACCCAATCAGCGGGTTTCTCGATGACAGCGTCTTCCATTAGTCAAGAAGTGGAATATCCACTAATTAGCGAAATTGCTTCTCCGTTAATGTTTTTGTTAGCCTTCTTTTTTTTTGCCACTGACAGTCCACAGAAAACAGTTTTATTGAGCAAAAGGGTAACTAAATTCCTTCCTGTAAAAATCCTGAACAGTAAATGACATGTCAAGGAATTTTTAATCTCGAAAGGCAAAAAATGCTGCTGTGGTCTTTTTTCGAGAAATATTCAACAGTTTGAGTACGTTTTATGCAAATCAAATAGAGAAAAGAAAGGCTCAGATTCTTCCAACAGGAGTTATGCTTAGTGGAGCAAACCAGTAAAGAAAATTTGTGTGCCGATAATCGTCCGTTAATAGTAAAAGTCTTTTATTTTTCTTCCTACTGCTTATAACAGATTTAGATGTATACCTAGTAGTACATTAGTGTGGAAAACCCGACATCAATGTGACGTAGATGCATAGTGGGAAACCTTTGCAGTTGCTAGGTTTTAAGACAACTATCAATTATTTATTGGGATATGGATGTCTTAGCTATAGTGCTACATCTTATTACGCAAAACAAGGATTTTTGGTTGTTTGAAGACATGATGATCATCGCAGTTCTGCACACAGCTTAAGCAGTTGTGAAATTGGGCGGGTATTAAGGACGGTGCCTACTAATTCAAAGGTATTTTTGCGCGGTTCACTGAATATGCGGGAAAAGCAAATCATAACGAGTGCTATTGAAATCCGAAAAGAAAATTGGGGGTTACCACGCATTTTTCGAAGATAATTAATCAGCAATATTTGTAAAAAGCTTTAAAATACAAAGCAATGTATGGCGTTTTTTTCCCAATTGAAGCTTAATTATCTCTGAAAAATGCGCTGTTACCCCCAATTTTCTTTTGGGATACCAAGAGCACTTGCTAAGTTCTACTTTCTCCGCATAGTTTTGAACCGCGTAAAAATATCCGTGTATTATAAGCACCACCCATAGGAAATCCGAGTGTCTTAAGATGCGCAGACCGTATGCGCAATAACAATAGTAGGCACCGTCCTTAAGCCCATAACCTCTGCGGTACTGGTGCAGTGCTCTACCAACTGAGCTATCAAACTGAGCTGTGCATAGCTGCAATGATCTATCATGTCTTCATATCTTCCTCAGCAATCCAAATATATCAAATTTCATATATTCTCTTAAATTTTTAGCTTTTGTTACTTTTTGAGTTTTATTTATTTTATTTATTTTTATTTTTTTTTTTATTTTTTTTTATTTTAGCAAAAGCTAATGAACTCCTAGAAAAACCTGGCAAAAATCTTGCAGCTAAAATGAAACAGCACACGTAAATTTTCATTAATTCGAATTCTCCCGGGCAGTGGCAGCCATTGACCCGGCGCCGTTGCGGCCTTGTTAGGCATCATCAGCATGGCATAGCCATCGGGCATAAAATAGGACTAAAAGCCTTTTGTACTCTGCCCTTTAGGTACTGGCCGGACCGTGAAGACGTTTTTTGGACATGGTGAAAAAACCTCAACAATGGGGTGCCAGAAGTTGATAGGTGGTTCCCACTTTCCCTGAAGTCTTTCAACATTGGAAATTTCCCGTATGAGCGAGAAAACAAACATTATATCCAGCCACATGAGTGAGAGGATACCCTGGGTAACCTAAATACTAAGCATCAGGCGCCTGTGCCACATCCTTACCTAGACCTAGTCCTCTCAGCCGTTTTGCATGTAAGGTATCGTATCTGTTTATTTGAAGAGAACAAAAGATAGACATAGATTATACCTTAAAGACGAGTTTCTGGAGCAGGACTATTTCAAAGTATTAACCGAAACTCTGATAGAGACATTTTAGGGAACTAACAAATTTATCAGTAGTGAACGAGAGAGAAAATGAAACCATTTTAAAGGAACATTTAATCTGCGATCTGGAAAACATTTGCGTCTTATTTAGTTTCCCTTACTGGTGAACGTAAACACCAAATGACGTGTCAAACCGTGGTGTCAAAGTGAATGCTTCTTTGTTTTCTTGTTCTGTTTTAAGCAATTGGAAAGAAGAAGCTTAAAAACAAAATCAGGGCTCACCGGTCACGGGTCACGGGTTCGAATCCCGTTGAATCCCTATTTTTTTCATTCTCCACTTTCATCGACAAACGCAGTTCAGATAGGAATTATTTCATATATGCTTCACATCATTTCACCTCTCATGGGAAGACATGAAAGTGGGGCTTCATAACTCAGTTGGTAGAGCATCGCACCTGTATTCGCGTAGATCACGGGCTCGAATCCCGTTGAAGCGCTGATTGTTTTTTTTCAAAATTCTTCTTTCCAGTTGCTTAAATCGGAAAATTTAGTGCAATAATCGTTCTTTACTTTTGACTTAATTTTTTCTTTGAACAAAATTAAAGCTTTGAAGTCAAAAAATGTCCTTTTTTTGCGCCCGACAGTTCTGTATGTATTCCGTTATTATTTCAGTCAATCACAGAAGTTCTTTTAAAAACACCCACTTCGATCATTCAAGGAGTGGAACACTTAGTGAAATAGTTTGCTGTTAATTTTAAAGTTTCTTTGCCATTATTCCTGTTTGTTAGTGACAGGGAAAGACCAATGTTTTCTGCCAAAAAAAAATTAACAAACTTCACCTCTTTCTTTTATAATAACTTATCGAAATTCTTAAGAGCAAATAACAAGGTGTTTTAACCTTTCGAAAGAAAAGAATTCTGCTTGTTTCTTATTTCGAAGAATATTTAACATAGGTATTAAATTTTTATGAAAAGAATGAAGAGAACAGCAGTTCAAATTCCCTCAAACAGTGCTATGCTTGAGACAAGGAATGAGTAAGGAGAGCTTGTGTGTTGATATTGGGGAATAAGAACGCCCGTTAAAATTTTAATGAGTGGTGATAACGTCTTCCGTGTTCCTGTTTACATGACGTCTCATTGAAGGCCATAAGCAACTTTTAATTATTCATTGGGATATTTATGTCTTAGGTACAGTATTAAATATTGTGTTGGCAACATATCCAAATTAAGCTGTATTGCCAGTGCAGGTACAGATGTCAAAAAAGATATGCTATCCTCACAATCCTTTTCGGCCGGATTGGGGAAATGATTTATAATATAATAGAAAATGCGATTGGAATCAGAAAACGGTTCCTCAAATCATAAGCAGAATTACTAGACTTCTTTTCATATAAGCTACAAGTTTATCCATTTATCCATCTTAATTTCGCGAAGGGTGAATTAACTTACATAGCGAGTTCGTGACCGGTTGACGTCGTTTTGAGCTTTTCTCAGAGCTGTATCGAGCTAAAGACATGAAATTCATATTGGTAAATACCCTAACTGCTTGAGTTGCAGAGGAGGAAATTTTCATCAATGTCAATTTATGTAACCGAAGGAAAGCTGTTATTGGAGTTTAGCCCGCTGTCAAATAATCTTTTGTTTAGAAAGGCACACAAACGAGGCGAAAAGGTCAATACAAAGCAGAATCGACCTTTCCCTTCGTTTGCATGTCTGACCTCTGAAAACCGCCATATAATTATAAGAGCTATTGACTGGACTTGGTGGCAAACTTCGTTCCTAAGCATGTCCATGCAGGCAAAAGAAACTAGAAACAGACGAAGCTTAACTAGTGAGGCGGTCATTAATTCGTATTATGATCACCTAAAATCTAACGCACGTTTGCCTTCCTGCCCGACCAGCTTGCCATAGGGCTGTGTGACATGGCAAGCATTAGAGAAACTATCATGACTTTCTTCCCTCGGAGAGTAATAGAAAATCCTTTTCACGGGGTCATTGTTATTATACATGTGGTAGAACAGAGTGGATAGTGTGCATAACTAACTTCGTTTTCACGCTGAACTCAGACAAACGATTGGCACTTTTATTTAGGCGGAGAAAACTGGGTACGTTTGCTAACGAAGAAAGTGGCGTAAGAAAAAAAAAATTAAAATGGATCAGCCATGCACACTCTAAGAAAAAAAACCCATGAGTGTATGACCAGGCGGACCGTCTTCTAGAACCCACAAGGGAAAAGAAAACGAGGAAGGCCAAAATACACCTAGGGAAAGCCAGCTGAATAAGAACTGTGCCACAAAATGACAAAAAGCCTAAGATCGAGACGAGAGAGGGAAACTGGATGTCGGATTCCCATAGAAGAGTTAAAGGCATAAGAGATTGATGGGGGCTTCCCTTCCCACTGTTTGCTTTGACACGTCCAGTAGATACCATTTAGTTTCACATCAGCACGTCCCATCACCAAGTTTATTAGTCTTCAGACAGCACAACATACATGAACTAGACAGATAGACGTTAATCAAGGCTAAAATTACTTCAGACCTTCCATGATTAGTCTTGCACGGAGGTAACAGATTTTTATAAAAAAAAAAACTGTCGCTGAACAAAAATGTAGCCCATGGCCTTGATCCTCTTATTACCATTATCTGGGCTATCGTTGGTTTCGTTTCCACACGTGTTGGAGTCATCGGGATACCCTCCTGTACCAAACCCGATTCTTGAATTGCAACTGTGACAGTCATTTTGCGTGTTCGCAATAATACCAATTCGTGCTTTGGCATAAGCACTGGAACCAACAGTATTAAACCCTTCCTTGTTACAGTTGAGTTGCAAGGAGGCCTGTGAACCAATCAACGTCTTCCACGTGTTACGACCCAGAGAGGTGGCACGGTATTGCCCGTCAGCGATCAGTGAGTACAGAGAGTTGGCCTGCTTGACGATAAGAATGAAGTTAATCTGATGGTCAATCTTCATACCAAGGCAGATCTTGGAAAAACCTGTGTCCCAGTAGGTCGGCAACTTCGTCTCCTCATGATCAAACCCAGTCTTGCCTCCTGGGAAGTTAAAGTCGATGTTGTTGCTCCAGAGCTTGGAATCGTAACCAAAGGTTGACTATCAGTTGAGGAAAAAAAAAATAAAAAAAAAAAAAATGGAAAAAATATCAATAAAACTGGATCGTTGGATAATGCAATTCGAGAGTTTTCATTGGCTAAGCCATCATGGTATATGAGCCATTATACCATGGTCTAAAAAAATGGCGAGGGTATGCGTGGTTTTTTGGGTCTTTTTGTTTTTATTGTAGTCTAGCTTTCTATATTTTGGGGGCGTTTTTAATAAAACAATTATTCCATTCGCGCTTGTTGGATATGAGATGATTATAGCCAACTCGGTGCTAAGCGCCTCGTTGGCTATCTATCGTCTCATATCCAACGCGTGCTCATGGAATAATTGTTAATTATTAGCCCCCTCTAACTTTCTTTGTGTTGAGATCGTTTTATTATGACGTTTTAAAGCTTAATTACCTGTAAATGAAACACCTTTTTCGGTCAACATGTGTAGCTAAAACTCGTTTCCAAACGGGTTTTATATTCCGGTTATAAGCCCCTCGGATATATAGGCCCCTTCGTTTACAAGCCCATCTAAAAGCCCTTACAAAGTTGTATAACCCCAGGGTTTACGGACATTTCGCGGACTACAATGGGCGACAAAAGTAGTTGAGACACTTTTAGGAAAAGACGATTTTCGATTCTTAAACATTTGTTCTATTTTATTTGCATCTAGCGTTAAATCTCTTATACCCCGGTTGGAAATTCGCTCAGTAAAAGTGTAAAAGCACTAAAACCATCGGTTGATATAAAATTTGATGTGCTCAGTGCAATGCCGTTATCAAAATAATATATACATGTTGCTGTGACGTCATTATGAGGTCATCTGTAATGGTAAAGTATTGTATTAAGGTCAGACATAGAGAGATTTTTGCCAAAGAACGATGCAATTTCTGTTTTTTCGTCAAAATATGACAACTGAAAAGTGAAACACTTGTAGCCATCATGTCATAGTGAGAATTGCGTTGAATGAAAGTGAGGTAGACACCCTTTGAACACTTTAAAAGAGAAAAAGTGGCGATAAACACCACCTTGACGGCTAATTATGGATCCATTTATTAACGAGATACACCAGGTTTCGTCTTTGTATCAGAATTTCGGTGAGAAAAAAACACTTCCCACTTTTTCTTTAGTCAGGAATCACTCTGAACCACGCATTTAGTCGCTTTTGTAAAAATAAAGTTGCTATAGCTTAGATATATAAGGGAAATCGCTACAATTTGCAGAAATAGGCTCCAGACAATGGGCGACAAAAGTAGTTGAGACACTTTTAGGAAAAGACGATTTTCGATTCTTAAACATTTGTTCTATTTTATTTGCATCTAGCGTTAAATCTCTTATACCCCCGGCCTCCCAATTCAATGTTGTGTAGGCGTTGTGGTCTGTGCAATCGAAGAAATAGAAAAATCAACATTGTTGTGAGGGAAAGGGGGGGAATGTTTCCAAGACGCAGAAAAATCGAATTTTACTGCCAAGTGTCTCAACACTTTTGTCGCTCATTGTAGCTATTTTACAACCCCTGGTTGTATTTTCGTAATTATTTGACTCGCGATAATATGAAGCAGTATAACTTTATTTTGCCTTGCTCAGTAACTGCAGCGAATCTCAGTCACCTAACTCTTTTCATCTCTGACTCTTAATATCAACTGGACAAAGACTGCACACGTCATACCTTAGCGCCATCAATTTTCATGACCAGGGTCCATCCACCACCGCCGCATGCGCCAAGGTTGGTCATGTGACAATACACAGGAACCTTCCCAGAGCCCATTTGGAGAAAGTAAGCTTTGCTGCCTTCCGATCTGATTACAAAACAAAACATGTACTAATAAAGTGAAAACAGTGGCTAAAAGCAGTGGAAACGAATGATAAAACAAATAATTCAAACAAACATTTAATGGTTGCAATTCCCAGCTGGCAGGAAGCATGCAGACCAGTTGGCTGTTTACAAACTTGGTCGTGTAGGGTACATGTAATTAAGGACTACTGTGAATAAACCAGCTTTAGGTCAGAACTGAACTCAAGACAGAAATGTGATGGCAAATCAAAAATTAAAATAGACCTCGCCTATGTTACGACTTGATCCACATATAAAACATTTTTGTAGTTTTTCTCTAAGATAAAAGCTAGCTGATATTCTTTCCAACGCCTCCAGTTCCTAAACTGTCCAGTGGCCCTTAATCCTCGTTTACGTCCAGTTTGCTCTTTCCGTGAGACCCATTGAGACTAAAATATTGTGTTTTGTTTCGTTTTGGCTTCTTTCTCATATTTTAATTTCCATATCGAGTGTAACATATATTTAGGATCCAACGTTACGATTTACCTATGATTCACGTAAATCTCTTTACACGATGAAAAGGAATCTGCCCAAGACAAAAAGCAATAAAATTAAGCACAAACCAGAAAAAAATAAGAATTAAAAAAAAACGCCGCAATTAACAACATAATCACAATATTTTACCAGAACCATCGTGTGGATTTCCGCCAAAAGTAACGTTGACTACGTGTATGAGTTCCTGGAAGTTTTTCTCCAAAGTTGTTTCAAGGGATTTGATGGTTTTCTCGATGTTTCGTGAATCTTGGTTCGCGTTAACGATAACTGGACTGTCGCTCTTTCTTGTTTGAGCCGGAGATGACTTTGGCCCGGTTAAATCGTTGCTGGCATCAACTGTTGCGGATACGATCACAGTAACACAGAATACTATCAGAATAAACGACATGATCAGAGACGAGGGTATCTTGAAAGGCAAGCTCTTCACAAATTACTTGCCGTGTTGTCAGATTTCTGAACGGCTCTGTGTGAGTTACCGTCATGCAAATGTTCGCTATTAACAATAGATGGCGCCCTCACTATACATGATGCATTTTCCTGCCAGCTAGTCACAGCCAATCACACTTCCCCACATATTTTTTTGTTTATTCCACGTTTGAAGGTATAGTAAAATATTCGACTCGCACTTATCTTACTCGATCAGGACTTTCTCTCTAAATCTGTTCCTGTGTCAGGGGAAAATATAGCAGTAAGGGTAAAAATAGGACTTTTACTTTGTTGGAGCATTGTTTTACTGGTATTTGTCGAAAATTCGTTTGTGTCCAGAACTTAGATCAGCAGTGACTTGCGAAAAGCAACCTATATTGTGTTTTAAGGACGTTTTTACGTGAAACCGCCGCACAAATGCAGGAAATGCACGAAGAGCTAATAAGAACGGAATTCGATGGTGCTTTTTGCCAAAATTTCAAACTTCTAGTCGATAGATTTTCTTCATTTTTATCCCTTAACGTAGAAAATCAGTAGAGAAAATGATCCATCGAAAGAAAAATGGGGTCACCGAACGTCCAAAATCGTTAAATCCAGGCAAAGCTCTAGCAATGGCCATCTGCCCTATTATTTGTCTGTTTTATGACTTAGCAGGCGTGCTCATGCTTGACGTGGCATCGTGGCATGCTTGACGTCGCAAAAACAATTAGCGCGCTCGTCCTTAAGTAAATAGGTTTCAATACACTCGCGTAATAGTCGTCGCTGTTCAAATTTTAACATTGTCAAATGAGAAAAACATAGTACAAGTAAATGTCTTTCAGTTAAATTTCTTTTTAACTTAGCCGAAAAATAAGGTTTCTTTAGGCAGCTTTCTACGCTGAATAAGCAGCCATGCATATATCTTTTGTTGAATTTTGTTGGCACATTTATTTTGTAAAACTGAGTTTAGTTCATTGACGATTTCAATGCAGCCGACTCTATTCATGCCATCTAAGTTGTCATTAGTTCTTCTTTCATAGTTTAAGCTAACGTTGTTCAGCTCTGCGTTGCTTTGCGAACTTTCCAGCTGAATGCGTTCGTTTTGTTTTAGTTTTAAAAGAAGATTTTATTCAGTCTCCCTCCAATTGTTCTGATGTTTGTTGTCTTTTATAATGCTCGTTTGAGTTGTAAGATAAAGGCAATGTTCTTCCTCTTTTAAGTCTTGTCGTCGTTACAGCGAAGTACGAAGAATGAACGTGTGAAGTCCAAGTTGTCTGAGTGTCCTGACTTCAGTTGTAGCAGATCCGACGGTACCTTGGAACCCGTGACAAGGCCTTGACAAGTTCCTTTCCAGCAGCAAGCGAGTCGCTCCGAGCTAATTCCCGGTCTAGGGCAGTTGTCCAGCCAGTTAGGGCAGTCGTCTACGTTCGTTTACCCCAGTTCGGGTTCAGAGCGGAAAAACCGTTGCCACAGCAGAAAGACCCGTTGTCACACCTGTTTAAATTTTTCATATGCCCTCTAGCCCTATCGAATAGTGTTTTTTAGAAGGGCGCTTAAGCGCAAGCTTGTTTTTTAGCGGGCGGCAACCGCAAGAGAACATTTTGCGCTCTCTGACCTTATTGTCTCCCAGATTTTTACGCGGTTGTTTGAGGCAAGTAGAAAGTGAAAATAGCTCACTTACCATGCGAGTATGCCAGACCTAGCTTACAAGACGTAGAGGTGATTCACTTCACTGATGTCCAGTATACGTGCAAGAACTTCCAAGGATCGATGCAGTATGAACTTGAAATGTCGCTCATGCTGGCGCTATGAAAGTCATTCCCAAATCCAGTTTCCGCTTGTTCGGAATCGACGAGTTCTCGCCATTAACGCTTCCTTTTCATCTTGGCAGAAGACTGCTATTCCCTTCGTTTTTAGTTTCTTAAAGTTCTTCTTCGAGTATGAACATTGAAATATACAAACAAAGCAACTCGGGCATGCGGCAATATTATATATTTTTAATATATACATAACTCTTCGTTAGAGCGGTTTTCAATCGAGCGTCTTATAAAACCAAAACCAAACAAATTACTGCCAATTAGTATAAATTTACCGCAGTCTATTGTGAATCTGCGAATTTGATTGGCTATATTATCGTTTTCTATCTGCTGATAGAAAACAGTTTACCTCACGGCTTTGTTCGGTATTGTTTCATTTCCTTTCTCAAGCCCTGACTCCACTCAATTCAAGACATATATATTGTTCAGTACTATCTCACCTCCTTTCTAACCCCGGGCCGATCTTTCGCAATCTTCTTCGCCACTTTTCTAGCTGTTGATTCTTGCCTTCTTTCGTTGTCTTCCATGTTCTGCTTCAGATAAACTCTATCTTCAACGTTACATAAACGTCCCCGATCGTTTGTTGACATAACAAATACAAATGAGTGTTTTTTATTGACAAACCCACCGAGAATACCTGTGGGGCTTACCTCGAGACGCCCCTCCACCTCCCCCAGAGTCTGTACGGACGGCGTTCGTTTGGTGGCTCGCTCGCTCGCACGTACGCTGATGTCATAACCAAATTTTTTTTGGCTTGATGAGTTACCAATTTTCCTTAAGTATGGAAGCTTCGCTTGAGCGCTTCGCGCGCGGAAGCTCCGCTATTATTCTGAATTTCATTCTTTGATGGCCAGATACACTGACCTCCTAGGATAAAGTACACAAGTAGTTTGCCCATGTAGTTACTTTCCTGCTTACAGATAACATGTGAATCTGCAAACGATGGGCAAGATCTTGCTCTAACAGCCCTAGTTTGAGTCGGACCAGAAACAAAAACATTTCGTCATCAATGAGCTGCACAGATCTTACTTCAGGTCTACTTGGTCTTTCCCCTGAATCATAGCAGTAAACCATGGTTTCAGCATTTGGTTTAACAAACTCATAAAAATGTTTAAAGTGTTATAAGCTGGGAAACCAGTATAGAACTTTATGGAGTCATCATCTGCTGAAAATCTCTCTAGGCCAACTTTACTTAATGCTAACTGCTCAGCAGCACACCTTCTGCATTTATCAAGGTCACTTTGTGCTTGAGCATTGATTATCTTGATGACAGCATTTGCTTCTTCAGCTGCTTCTTGTTTGTTTTTCTTTAGTTGTTCATTTGCATTGTGTAGCTCGGCTTGAATGTCTGATATTTGCTGTTGCAGTAATTCAATTTGCTTGCTAGCACTGGGCTGACTAAGATACTCTGCCATTTTGTCAGGTTCCCCTTCACAATCACTGTCATCAGCTTGGGTTTCCCTGAAAAAGTTAAGATGGCAATGACAAATTTCATCTTACCCTGAAATAACAATAACAGATATTTGATATTTGCTGAAATAGCAATTGTACAATGCAGGATAAAATTTGATTACCACCAATATTTAAACAAATCACAACCTTGTTATCATTCAGACTGATATTAATCTTAACTTGAAGTGGGGGCAAGCCTAAATATAATTTTGTACAATTCTGTAGTCTGTAAGGGTAAGGTGATTGGACAAAAAAAGATTACATTTCTATGTGACGTATAACTTTTCTTCGTTATTTTCCCTTGTCTGACCAGCAAAACACATTGTGGGTATGGCACCATCTTTGAGCATGCAACTCCCTACATTGTTAGGTTTGTAATCTTCTTCCTAAAAATGCCTCCCGCAAACTCTAGTGCTACTTGTTATCTACAAACAACAATTAAATGAAAAGATGAGCACGGCAAAAAACAAAATCCTTGTTTAAAAAGTAATTTTTAGGACTTTTTCTAAAGCGATCCTGTCTCAAATTACTGCAAAACGTAAGAAAAGCATGAAAACCAAAACTATTTCTGCTATCGTGTGTTATTGTCTTGCAAGGAAAGAGTTAACCAAAAAGGCAATTTGTTTTGAGGTTTGTTCATGTGTACTGAATTTGATTGTGATTGGTCACTAACTACACAATCAACAATCCTGAGTTTCTGAGTTTGACAGTAAATTT
The DNA here is from genome assembly GCA_019787425.1 of Platygyra sinensis. Taxonomy (NCBI): domain Eukaryota; kingdom Metazoa; phylum Cnidaria; class Anthozoa; order Scleractinia; family Merulinidae; genus Platygyra; species Platygyra sinensis. The sequence goes on along the minus strand of JAHPZR010056207.1, from coordinate 4,168 downwards.
TTAGGGTAATAGAACACGCAAAAAAATAATGGTTCATTCCAAGCAATTTTGCTAACAGTGTTATATTATATAACTTCCTATTTCATGAAAACAGGATATAAGCAGAATATCTGTTGCATTATTCAGAACAAATACAATTCAATTATTTGAGCACAAGCAACCAAAAATTGGCTGGTGTAAGTTCACCCTTAACAAGTATCTGGCTAAAATAGGAGTTGAAAGAGTTTGGAATCTCTATGGGATCTGTAAGTAACATCCGAGCCAAAAAAGTAGAAAACAGTTCAGTTTGTTTTGTATTTGACATCTGAAGTTGTGATTTTAAATATTCTTCAACTTAAATAAAAAATAGCTGAGTTCACCGCTTTGAACAATCATTCTTGAGGCAATTAAGTAAGTCTTAAAGCTTAAGCTTATTTCCGGCAAGAATGTCAGGCGAATGTTCCGTAAAAATGACTGAATATCTCAAGTCTTAAATTTGATTAAAATCGTCAACTTATTACTTGGGATGAATTACATGTAAATCAAATTGGTTAAATTTAATTTGTTACTCTTACTTGAAAATCGGGTCCTTCATCCCTCCGTATTTTTACCAGCCAAGCAGCTGTCAGTTTCGCGTCCTTTTTCTTTGAAGGGATTTGAACTATCATGACGCATGTCATCATTGTACTTTGGAACACAGCAGTGTTAACAAGACTTTTTCTTGGGGGGGGGGGGGGATCAGAAGATTTTAAATCACCCCCTGAATGGGAAAAACAACTTGGAGACTGTGCTGAACTGAACGATAAAACTTCTTGATTTTGCGAAGTCACCATGTTGCTCCGGCTTCCTCTCGGCAGGCGAGTCAATTTCGCGCTAAAAAACCTGCTGCTTACGTTCAAAGAGCAAACTCCACAAAGATCTATTCCAGAATTACTTTTAAAGACTAAAATATCGGGGATCAGTGGACAAACAACACTATTCTTTTGTTTTAGAAGTCACGCTCGAATTTTCTGGGGTCCTTCATTTATCAAGGAGCTTGCTCTCCAGCATGGCGTTGCTATGCGGTATCCAAGCACGTGATCGTTAGCTGCAAAGAGCCTATTTGCGTGAGCATTATTCCGGACAGCATATCAAGACCACACGATCGAACATCATAGTGAAGGCGAACTAGTGTGGTCCAACCCAAAGGTCGAAAGACGAGTTAAAACACTGATAGGCAACCAGCATATTACAAACAGTGAAACAGTAGCAATGGCCATCTTTAACACGTTTTTTTGCCTTTTTGCCCATAGGTTTTCATTGTTGACTGATTGCACGCCTGTAGCCTTCTGTGTCTTGAGCTTCAAAAGAATGATTGAATAAGGAATGGCTATCAACGCGAAAGGTATGTATAATTCTATTATTGACAGTGCTATAAAGTAAACTTGCAATATATAATATGAAGACTCGTCAAATACTTCATTGCAGCAGATCTCGCATGCCATCCTTTCTGGATACTCAACAAATTTATAGACAAGGTAATGTGGGAACTGGGTAGTTATCGCGAAGATCCAAGTAGCAAGAATCAAGATAGGACACAACTTTGGACCAATTATTGGTGAACGGAGGGGAAATACCACAGTTCCAAATCGATCCACTGATATCAGAACCAGGCTCTGTATAGACACAGCTACTGAGACGACTGTTGCGAAGAAGATTATTTTACATAAAATGTGGCCAAGAATACCACGTATCAGCCAGGAGCCGGCGTTAAGCTCTATTAGAGCCTTTGGAGAGGCGGAAACCGAAAACAGCAGATGACACATAGCCATGTTTACAATGAAAAAGTTGATAGTTTTTCTCATAGTCTTCATCTTGTAGACAATTCTTGTTACCAAAGCAACGTTACTTCCGATATTTACAGCATTTAGACCTTTAGGACTAAGAAAGTGCGGTGTTATCGTGTTCATGTTACCCTAGTACATAGCCGAGTTGTTCCGTTAGTTCTTTATAAACTTGGGAACAAATTCCATTCAATATTGAAATAAGACGTGATTAAAGCACTGTGCATAGTTGGAAGCAGCTGCTTAACAGGGGTGCCAAACAGTATGATGAAATAGACTCTTTTGCATTTATATAGTCCGCCGCTTTATTTATTTCCGCCGAAACAGCGTTATTGACGCTGGAGGAGGGAAATTGCCACCGAAGTTATAACTACTAAAAGGAAAATGCTTACAAAGTCAATAAAAAAAATATTAATTTACACTGAGAACAGAGGAGTAATGGACCTATTCTCTTGCTTTTTTCAAATGCAGTCCAATGTCTTGAGGGTTTGCTTATAAGTTTATTTCTTCTGGGCTTTCTCCATTCTGTTTGAGATTACAATAATACATCGAGAAGCGATAACATCTTATGGAAAGAAAGGTCCTTTGACTCAACCTGGTAGCCCTAAATTTTCTCGGCGCAACCATAACAGCTATTACTCAATGTCTACTCTTTTCGCTTTGTAATCTACAAGTATATAGAGACCTCAGTAAGTCTACTGTGCAACCATTTTCTTGTAATGCAAGTTTACTTATTTGATTTAAATTCTATTTCCTGTCTAATTGCATACATATCAAGCCATGCCAGTTCATTTCACATTAATCTTGATGAGCAATAACAAAGAGATAGTGACTTTTATTAGAAAAATCCTTAGTTCTAAGCATTAGTGTCTATCAATTAATTTGCGTGTATTATGTCCAAATAACCTTCTTTGTTGAAGTTTTACTTTGAAAAATGAAACGTTTCACCATACAATGAGGAAAGTTTCTAAGGAAATGTGACATTTGTAAGGTTATTAGCGGAGTTACACTGACTTGGCAAGTGATCAGCCTACTCACTCTTGGAAATGCCTAACGCTTCATTTAAGTAATTTAAGGATGATCGTTATTCCCCTTTGATTTATGTCCTGCCCTTTTCAAGATTGTCCATAAATCAAAAAGGAACCAATCTTGGTCCGTAGCTTTCAGTTCTGAATTGATATAGACAAGTAAACTTTGGGTTGGGATGAAGTGTTTCCACACAGGTCACTCTTTGAGGGGTATCGAATGGTCCCATATGCAAAAATTAGATGAGTGCTCGCTTGCTCGTGCTCGCAAAATTTGTGTGAGTGCTCGCATGCTCGGATTTTCGTTAAAATTCCCTGCCGATTAACGTAAGCGTAATTTGCATCTTGAAAACAAAAACTGACACTGGAAACAATGTTTTCTGTATGGGAAAATAGCAAACATTGGAGGAATATGCGCGCGCCATGAATGTTCCTGGAAAAAATGCTCAGTGATCTCCTTTTGTTGAGGTTTATTGAACCTGACTGGCCTGAGTTCAGTCCCAGGTAGGAGAGTAACCCTACCTGAAACATTTCGCTTGTAAAGGCGGGCTATTTTTAAACTTCTTTAGAGGGAACCTACTTGCTTGTAAACAGGGCCTTAGAAAGCTTCAGATCTCGTTTCACGATGGTCGGTTGCTGGGGCTTTTTCTCCTGCAGGTATAGTAAATTCAATAATAATATAAATTCAATATTTGGGTCACAGAGTAAAACTTCATATTTAAATGAAGCAAGACTTTAGAACATCTCAACTGGAGAATTTTTTTCATATTTTTACCACTGAAAAGTATTTTTGACTCTTCTGGAAAATATGAGGACGTAAATGGCACCTAGATTAAATAGCATCATTAAATATTTGAAAAGCAGTGTCCTAAACGGAACAGGCATTTTTCTCACAGAAAATTAATATTTACAGTGAAAACTCCATCTCAAACGGATTAAAACGGCACATAGTTACAGGTAATTAAAGAAATTCAAATTTCCCGCCATATGATCATATATGGTCAAACTTAAGGGGGTTTTAAACTCGAGAACAATGAATGTATTCGCAACGGAGAAAAGATCAAGCTGCATAGGATCAAAATTGTAGTTTTTTTGATCGAACATATGTGGTGCTATGACGCGTATTTCATCACGAAATACGTCATTCTGACGTCATGATGACGTGTTTCGTGAAACACACGTCATAGTTCAACATTTGTCAAGCCATCCCTCTTGTTGTAGACACTAAGATGGAAAGGTGTGTTGCTGTCACCAGTCTTGATTCTCTTGCCCAGGTAACACACTTCATTGGATGTTAAGGTTGCGTCCTTTAGCTCCAGTTCCGACGGGTAAATAGATGTC
>JAHPZR010056206.1:0-14738 GCA_019787425.1 Platygyra sinensis | reverse complement strand
AGCCCATCCGATGGGCTCCAGCATCTTGGCGAGGGGCTTTGCATATTTAACTTCTTTCTGTCCCCAGATTCTGGAATTTATCTTTTGAACGGTTTTAATTCTTATTTTAAGCTATTTTGAATGGCGTGACGCTGAAAACCAGCAACTGGAAGATACCTGAATGATCCAGAAATTGTTCGACTTGTCACGCAATCTTTCATCCTAGTGTTGCTAGGGTTTTTCACACAACTTGATGCAATGTGGTTCATGATCTATCCAGGTCTTTTATAAACGACAAAAAACAATAGCACGGCAGTAGTTTTTTCTTCTTTCAAAACAGTTGTCACATTACACATGAACGCTAATTTCCCGATTTTTATGTTATGAAAATCACCTTGTATAGCCAGCCAGTGACGCGCTCGTTTCAGGATCCTGATGTTGTTGCATATAAATGTTTCTGATCCTGTCTCTAATCAGTACACTTTCGTGTTACTGATGTTCAAATCCAAATCCAAACGCTTAGTACGTCAGTTGAGGGAAATTATTTCATTTAGCAAAAAAAAAAGCCCTGTCGTGAACTTTGACCAAAAGCAAATTTTTGTTCGTTATTGATCTTATTGTTTCATCAATCTATTTTTATTCTGCGCCCTATGTACACATCAAACGGAATGACTATTCTTGAAGACATACCCTTGGTACTTCATAGTCTTTTGAAAACCCGAAAACATCGGTTGGCGATAATTTAAGCTGGCTCTCGTACAAAATGCAGCCAGTTTCATTATCCGCTTCATAGAGGAGTCAGGAAAGGTTTTGGAAACAATCTTGTTTGTTGCAAAGGTAACTGAAGCTGTTTACATAGTTCGAGACCCTTCAGCTATCACTTCGAAAATCACCTGATGTTGCCTGCAGTTGACGCATTCTTTTTCGATAAATATCAAATATGAATTCATTATTTCCTGACCAGAGAGAACTGAATGCATTACCTTAAAATATGGAAGTTCTCAATTCTCGCAGCAGACTTGTAGCGTACACTGCTTTAAAGTTTCGTGCTATGAGAATTCGTCGTCATGGTCTTCAACATTGTTTCCTCTACCATTATGCGCCCCTTACACTTGGTTAACATGTCTCGGTATAAACCGACATAATAATTGTTAGGTCTAGAAAATATCATCATCGGGTTGCCAATGCAGTGTTTTTAATAATAATAATAATAACGTCTTTATTATAAGCATCCGATAAAATTACATATCTGATGTTACAGTGAAAATATATAGATAGAAAAAGTTACAATAATTAGGATGAATAAAAATAATTAAATTGATTAAAATACATATGGGATATTTACACAGCTAGATTATATTCAAAAATTAATCTATTAAAAAAGCTATTTTTATAACGTTCAGTGTTAATACTGGGCCTAACGTTCAGTGTTAATACTGGGCCTGACAATGGATTTCCTTCGAAGGTTTACAGTATCGTCTTTGTACTTAGGGAGCAAGCTTTTCAATGGATGGTCATCGCGTTTGAGGTTATAAAAAAGGCGTCTGTCGCTTTTCTCCAAAAGATCAAATATATATGTTTTTGTATCTATGCTGCAACAACCGATGCTACGTTTCTTCCACAGTTCACCAAGAGGTTACTACTTGTTAGAGAACTATAACATAGGTTTTTCTACTTTAGGGTAAACAAAGCTAAACCAGCGCAGAAGTGAGACTGAAACGAGAAAACATTTCTTTTGAGTTCATTTGATTTGAAGGAGAAGTTTCACCCATGCTTTTTAATGTCCAGTTAATGCGGAAGTATTTCAATTGCTTTTGCCTGTCGAAAGTTGGGAGTGAGATACAAGCAGTAGTAATACACGCGTACTTATCTCTCTTTGCAAAAGGTGTCAGTTAGTTGTCGATCTATTGTCGATGTACGGTCAAGTCAAAGCGATGTAATAGTATATCGATCGGCTTTCTACCGCGTATGAGCATACATACCAGCCAATCAAGACACCACGGTTAACACTACGTATCTATGAATGACTATGAAATAAAATGCTGAAACGACGCAGAGATGCAATGCTTGTGCCTGATATGTTCAGTTGTGAAAATATTGTTCCGTAGGTAAGTAACTTGAGTAGTACATAGTCTTTACGAGAATGATCCATCATGTTCGCTGACGTTCACTCCAAGAAACTGCTACACGGAAGTGATTGTGTTTCTATGACAGTCTTTGTTCCACGTATCAAGCAGCGAGAAGAGATGAGAGGCTTCTTAGATCTATAGCAGACATTTTATATCAAGGGCGTCCAGAAAGTAGCAAAGTGCCACCGTGACGTTCTGAGCGAATCATAGTGCCACCCGTAACAATAGCACACTTTGAGACCAAAAAAAAAATCAGAAAGCAAACAAAGGAATCTTTTGCGTTTCTAATTAATTAGCAGTTATAAATACGTTAGCTATAAAAGTACTGAATTACGTTTTAACCTGGTTATAATCCACTTTCACAACTAACTTCATCATTAGTTTTTTCTACATCTATTTGTTATTGCCAGTAGTAGGTGTTAGGCAGGACATGATTGTCAGAAGTCTGGTGTATTTCCGCCAGTGTACGTGCAGACGCTTACTATTTCCTTTAGTTCACGCGGAATACAAGTGGACGTCTGCCCGTAGGCTACCACTGTAGATAGTCATCGCAGCTATAAACAAAACGCTCCACTGCTTAGAAGGAAGAAAGTTGTTTAAGTTGTTTAAGTGCATTAATATCATTTGGGTTGGCAAACAAGTTGTAAACACAAGCTCACTCGCATTGTCACATTGTTTCGAGGGAAGTAAAAGAGCGGAGATGGCATGGATAGATAGCAATAATGAACGATTTGTTAATTAATCCAGTTTTTCAGTCATGGACACATGAAGCGTGGAAACAGCTAATATTATTAGGGCTTACAATGTGCATATTTGTCGTTCACTCAGATGTAACAAATCGATCGTCATAACAAATCGATACGTCATCGACCAGTTTGTGGCTTACAAAGAACTAAACAAAATGATATTTTATCGACTTTCCTAAGTAATGCGCTGCTGCAACGTAATACCTGATCATTTTTAACGTATCCGCTTTAGTACAAATTTTCTACTTATCTATTATTGTCAACCAATCATGTCACATATTTCCTTTAGTACCATTTCAGATTTTGTAACCATTTCATCCTTTTTTACTTAGCTTCATTGTAGCCCCTGAAGAGGGTTAGTATTGCGGTGTAACCGAAATATTGGGCATTAAATCTACCCGTTTCAGCCGTCTGGTCAGGTTTTCAATTGGTTTTAAACTTTAGGGGACTGCTTGGACACAAACTGTTCGAGCAGAGTGTTACGAAACAATGTGACAATGCGAGTGAGCTTGTGTTTACAACTTGTTTGCCAACCCAAATGATATTAATGCACTTAAACAACTTAAACAACTTTCTTCCTTCTAAGCAGTGGAGCGTTTTGTTTATAGCTGCGATGACTATCTACAGTGGTAGCCTACGGGCAGACGTCCACTTGTATTCCGCGTGAACTAAAGGAAATAGTAAGCGTCTGCACGTACACTGGCGGAAATACACCAGACTTCTGACAATCATGTCCTGCCTAACACCTACTACTGGCAATAACAAATAGATGTAGAAAAAACTAATGATGAAGTTAGTTGTGAAAGTGGATTATAACCAGGTTAAAACGTAATTCAGTACTTTTATAGCTAACGTATTTATAACTGCTAATTAATTAGAAACGCAAAAGATTCCTTTGTTTGCTTTCTGATTTTTTTTTTGGTCTCAAAGTGTGCTATTGTTACGGGTGGCACTATGATTCGCTCAGAACGTCACGGTGGCACTTTGCTACTTTCTGGACGCCCTTGATATAAAATGTCTGCTATAGATCTAAGAAGCCTCTCATCTCTTCTCGCTGCTTGATACGTGGAACAAAGACTGTCATAGAAACACAATCACTTCCGTGTAGCAGTTTCTTGGAGTGAACGTCAGCGAACATGATGGATCATTCTCGTAAAGACTATGTACTACTCAAGTTACTTACCTACGGAACAATATTTTCACAACTGAACATATCAGGCACAAGCATTGCATCTCTGCGTCGTTTCAGCATTTTATTTCATAGTCATTCATAGATACGTAGTGTTAACCGTGGTGTCTTGATTGGCTGGTATGTATGCTCATACGCGGTAGAAAGCCGATCGATATACTATTACATCGCTTTGACTTGACCGTACATCGACAATAGATCGACAACTAACTGACACCTTTTGCAAAGAGAGATAAGTACGCGTGTATTACTACTGCTTGTATCTCACTCCCAACTTTCGACAGGCAAAAGCAATTGAAATACTTCCGCATTAACTGGACATTAAAAAGCATGGGTGAAACTTCTCCTTCAAATCAAATGAACTCAAAAGAAATGTTTTCTCGTTTCAGTCTCACTTCTGCGCTGGTTTAGCTTTGTTTACCCTAAAGTAGAAAAACCTATGTTATAGTTCTCTAACAAGTAGTAACCTCTTGGTGAACTGTGGAAGAAACGTAGCATCGGTTGTTGCAGCATAGATACAAAAACATATATATTTGATCTTTTGGAGAAAAGCGACAGACGCCTTTTTTATAACCTCAAACGCGATGACCATCCATTGAAAAGCTTGCTCCCTAAGTACAAAGACGATACTGTAAACCTTCGAAGGAAATCCATTGTCAGGCCCAGTATTAACACTGAACGTTAGGCCCAGTATTAACACTGAACGTTATAAAAATAGCTTTTTTAATAGATTAATTTTTGAATATAATCTAGCTGTGTAAATATCCCATATGTATTTTAATCAATTTAATTATTTTTATTCATCCTAATTATTGTAACTTTTTCTATCTATATATTTTCACTGTAACATCAGATATGTAATTTTATCGGATGCTTATAATAAAGACGTTATTATTATTATTATTAAAAACACTGCATTGGCAACCCGATGATGATATTTTCTAGACCTAACAATTATTATGTCGGTTTATACCGAGACATGTTAACCAAGTGTAAGGGGCGCATAATGGTAGAGGAAACAATGTTGAAGACCATGACGACGAATTCTCATAGCACGAAACTTTAAAGCAGTGTACGCTACAAGTCTGCTGCGAGAATTGAGAACTTCCATATTTTAAGGTAATGCATTCAGTTCTCTCTGGTCAGGAAATAATGAATTCATATTTGATATTTATCGAAAAAGAATGCGTCAACTGCAGGCAACATCAGGTGATTTTCGAAGTGATAGCTGAAGGGTCTCGAACTATGTAAACAGCTTCAGTTACCTTTGCAACAAACAAGATTGTTTCCAAAACCTTTCCTGACTCCTCTATGAAGCGGATAATGAAACTGGCTGCATTTTGTACGAGAGCCAGCTTAAATTATCGCCAACCGATGTTTTCGGGTTTTCAAAAGACTATGAAGTACCAAGGGTATGTCTTCAAGAATAGTCATTCCGTTTGATGTGTACATAGGGCGCAGAATAAAAATAGATTGATGAAACAATAAGATCAATAACGAACAAAAATTTGCTTTTGGTCAAAGTTCACGACAGGGCTTTTTTTTTTGCTAAATGAAATAATTTCCCTCAACTGACGTACTAAGCGTTTGGATTTGGATTTGAACATCAGTAACACGAAAGTGTACTGATTAGAGACAGGATCAGAAACATTTATATGCAACAACATCAGGATCCTGAAACGAGCGCGTCACTGGCTGGCTATACAAGGTGATTTTCATAACATAAAAAATCGGGAAATTAGCGTTCATGTGTAATGTGACAACTGTTTTGAAAGAAGAAAAAAACTACTGCCGTGCTTAAATAAAGATAAATAACAACGTGAAATGAAATTGGGAATCTTACAACATAGCTAGAGGTAACAAAAGAGTGTACAATAGTAACATGTTAATTAGAACGAGAGAGTTAAATTAACGTGATATAATTGCTTGTTTAAAGAAGGTTGCTCCCAGGAAATATGTAACGCTTCTTTTATCTTGACCTGGAATTTTGTGGTCGCATGATCTATAACTTTAAAACATTCAGCGGAGCAGGAATTACGGCATGCCTCGGATTGTTGAAGGTGTTGAAAGATATGTGAGGTCCTGTCCCTGTTTAAGTGTTCGCGAATGCGTGTCGAGAGGTGTCGGCTAGTTTCACCGACATAGCAAGAATTACAGCTTGCACAGGTAAACTTGTAAACAACATTCGAACGAAGTTCAACAGGCACAGGGTCCTTCACACTAAACATGTTACGGATCTTGAACGAAGAAAAGGCTAGCTTAACATCAAGATTGTTACAATAACGTTTAAGTAGTTTACGCAATCTGTTTTGTGCTATAATAGAGAAGGGCCCAACATAAGGTAATTTGAAAAAATGTGTAGAATTAGAGGGAGGACTAGCAGGTGTGTTCGAAGGAGTCTGAGTTTTAGTAGTATACTGCCTAATGACCCTCTCAACGATATGACTGGGGAAAAGGTTTTTTCGTAAGATTAATAACAATTTCTTGATATCCTCATGAAAGCCTACCCACGTATTGTTGATCTTGTATGTTCTGTCAACTAGGGTCCTGATTAAGCCAAGTTTGTTCATCGAGCAGAAGCTAAAGTTATCGAGACCCACACCAGAAAACTCGAGAAACTCACGAGGAACGCTGTTCTTCCCTTCACAGCAAACGAGACGGTCACCAACATTTCATCTTGCTGTCTTACATCGGAACAGCTTGACACGCTCAAGTTCGGTTTAACACATTCCATATGTCCACCAAGTATCAGCAAAACCGATATCTTCACCTGCTTTGAACTCATACATCGCACTATGGCAAAGAAACTCATTGATAACAAACACGATGCCAAATTGGTGGCTGACCTTTCTCATCTTGCACACTCCTACGTATCTGCACATCGACCAACGACTGCCGATCGTAAAAAATATCGAATCTTGAAGGACTTGAAGAAGAAACAAGACATCGTGATTCTTAAACCGGATAAGGGAAATGGTGTTGTGGTCCTGGACAGAATTGCATATGACAATGGTATTCTTAAGATCATCAATGACACTTCCAAATTTAGACCTACCAAGGAAGACCCCACCTTGTTAAGAGAAGGCAGGCTACAACGTTTCCTCAGGAAACTTCTAAAGAATGGCCATTTGGATCGCTGTGTTTATGACAAAATCTATCCCTCTGGCTCGCAACCTGCTCGAATCTACGGCCTCCCCAAGATGCACAAGGTCCGTGAGCCGAACTCAATACCTCCGTTCCGTCCCATAGTTTCTTCAATTGGAACATACAACTATGAGCTGGCTAAGTATTTATGTATTCTTTTGGAACCTCATATCCCATCTGAACATTGTGCTTTAGACACTTTTACTTTTGTTCGTGAAATCAATGAATTGCCGTTATCGGGAAAGTTTATGGTTTCCTTTGATGTCGAAAGTCTGTTTACAAACATACCCTTGGAGGAGTGTGTCAACCTGGCGGTTGACTACATCTCCAAGGGCAACCCTGATCTCCAGTTAACGAAAACTGAACTCAGAAATCTTTTTAATTTTGCCACTGCTCAAACACATTTCTTGTTTAAGGGTTCGTTTTTTGATCAAATTGATGGGGTGGCAATGGGCTCTCCCCTTGCCCCGGTGTTGGCTAATCTTTTTATGGGTCACCATGAAAGGATTTGGTTGGAAAACTATAAGGCCTCCAGTATTTTATTTTACCGACGTTATGTTGACGATACTTTTTGTCTATTTGACACTGAACATGACGCTACTTTGTTTTTTGACTACATCAACCACAGACATCCCAACATACGTTTCACCATGGAAAAAGAGATGGACAAAAAAATCCCCTTTTTGGATGTTCTGATTGACAACAGTCAACCTCAATCTCCTATTACCAGGGTCTATCGTAAGAAAACTTTCACCGGTCTATTAACTAATTATTTCAGTTTTACCCCATTCTCTTACAAACTTGGCTTAATCAGGACCCTAGTTGACAGAACATACAAGATCAACAATACGTGGGTAGGCTTTCATGAGGATATCAAGAAATTGTTATTAATCTTACGAAAAAACCTTTTCCCCAGTCATATCGTTGAGAGGGTCATTAGGCAGTATACTACTAAAACTCAGACTCCTTCGAACACACCTGCTAGTCCTCCCTCTAATTCTACACATTTTTTCAAATTACCTTATGTTGGGCCCTTCTCTATTATAGCACAAAACAGATTGCGTAAACTACTTAAACGTTATTGTAACAATCTTGATGTTAAGCTAGCCTTTTCTTCGTTCAAGATCCGTAACATGTTTAGTGTGAAGGACCCTGTGCCTGTTGAACTTCGTTCGAATGTTGTTTACAAGTTTACCTGTGCAAGCTGTAATTCTTGCTATGTCGGTGAAACTAGCCGACACCTCTCGACACGCATTCGCGAACACTTAAACAGGGACAGGACCTCACATATCTTTCAACACCTTCAACAATCCGAGGCATGCCGTAATTCCTGCTCCGCTGAATGTTTTAAAGTTATAGATCATGCGACCACAAAATTCCAGGTCAAGATAAAAGAAGCGTTACATATTTCCTGGGAGCAACCTTCTTTAAACAAGCAATTATATCACGTTAATTTAACTCTCTCGTTCTAATTAACATGTTACTATTGTACACTCTTTTGTTACCTCTAGCTATGTTGTAAGATTCCCAATTTCATTTCACGTTGTTATTTATCTTTATTTAGCATAATATTATAAATTCAAATGTAACTTCAATTATTTTACTTTCAACTGAAGATGGTCGTTGCACGACCGAAACATGTCTTGTAAACTTCGTTTGAAATGTGTCGTCATTTTCATAAAAATTATTGTTAGTCTGCTTCTTTCCAGACTGTCATATTACTATTTCCGTCAAAAGCATTGAATACACATTCGTGAAAAGGTGAATATGTATGCGAAGAGATTGAGGGTCGGGGATCACCGGCGAACTTTATTAGTAGCTATGAGGGGGATACTTCAATAAAATAACATTTAAAGGGGAGATCACCTACATGTCTGACTGCCTTTAACCGGCGATAGATAATGACCAGTCCATAGGGCCTCTTCATATGAGCCCGGTAACCGGGCTGGCTCGGTTATCGGGACGAATTCTGTGGTGTGTCCATATGGGAAGTTCAGCCCGGTCGACCGAGGTGAATTCAAGATACACAACCAAAATATTGGAACATAAACTTGTATTGTTCGCGACTGTCACAGCTTTGTGGACTCTTGTAACTTTAACAGTAAAGCTAATTCGCATACTCCTAAAGTGGAAATACAAGACCAAAATTATGCCATTTTGGTCTCTATGTTGTGAGAGCGACGCTGTTTTGGTTAAAAAAGTTTCGCTCCGGTCACCGGGCTGGAGTGTTCATATGGGAAAATTCTCATCCCGGTTACCGAAATCTCGGTCGCAAAAACCGAGATCTCGGTAACCGGGCCAGCCTGGCCTCTCACTATTATGAACACATTGATATTTTTTACAGAGAAAAGAGTGGTGAGACGAGATCTCGGAAACCGAGCCAGTCCGGTTGACCGGGCTCATATGAAGAGGCCCTTAGTCGCGCTGAACCTCTTTGAGGTCTGCAGCCGAAAGTGATAATTTGTATAGACTGCTTTCTCATGGTTAAAGATACCCAAAACGATCTTTATCATTTCACTGTTTCTTTTTCAAATGAAAAAATCCACGCAAGTTACTGCGAAAAATGGCGCCCCGTGCAAAAGAAAACCACTGCACCGCACGTTGGCATTTGAATGGTTTTCTTTCTCAGGAGATGTTTAGTTCGCTTTTACGATCAAAGAACGCGTTTTACGCCGATTGAATTTCATTGCAATTTGAAATAACAAAATTTCGACTTCTCATTCTAATGAGTAAAATTCAAAATGTTTGCCAAATGTGAAATGTTTGTTTATAGTAGTCATGCACTTAGCTACACCTAGCTAGTTCACAGGCATGCCACTCAAACTGAAGGAAACAAATATTTCAAAAGAACATAACAGGCTTAAAAATCCCAATTGGCGGGAGGCAGACCAGTTAGCTATTTACAAGCATGACCGAGGAGTTGAACTAGGGTCCACCGAGAAACAACTCCAGCTTAGTGGTCAGAGCGGGACTTAAACCCGCGACCTCCGGATTTCAAGTCCGGCGCCCTAACCACTCGGCCACGCTGCCTAATAATGGTTAAAAATGGTTGCCCTGTGTTTTTCACTTAGACCCCGTGTTTTCCACTGAGACCCCGTGTTTTCCACCAGGCCCTGGTTGTTCGAAAGCCGATTAAAATAACCCAAGGTTAGCAATTATTCCGCGATTAAATTTCTTATTCTCGGGATAACTAATCGGGGTATAAAATGGTGTTCCTCAAACCAGGTTTAATCTTCGATTAACTGTCCTTCGATTAAGCTCAGATTAAGCCGGTAAAACCGGTCTGTGATGGGAGAAAATGGTGTAGCACTAGGGAAGGGAAAGGATAATTATGATGGCTCTACAAAATGATACGAACTTGTTGTTGAATAAAAAGAAAAAGAAAACCCAATTTTTAAAACTCAACTCTATTCGTTTGCTATAAGAACCAATAGAAATGCTTAAATTAAATCTAGAGTTGTGATAAAAAAAAAAAAAAAACTTCTGAGCAAGATAAAGTCTGGGAGAAGCCTACTGAATCATGCATCAGTCGGAAAATCAGTCAGCTCTTGAAAACGCTTACCGGCTTAATTTCCAGCCTTACGTCTTTGTAAATTTTAATTAGAAATCTAGAATAGCCTCTATTTGGATGGACTAATGAAGTAAGTTTGGTTACGGGAAAATACTAAAAAAGAGGAGAGCCATAAGCTAAGCAAAGAAAGCGAAAGCGGAGATTTGT
Source organism: Platygyra sinensis (assembly GCA_019787425.1). Lineage (NCBI taxonomy): Eukaryota > Metazoa > Cnidaria > Anthozoa > Scleractinia > Merulinidae > Platygyra > Platygyra sinensis. The sequence goes on along the minus strand of JAHPZR010056206.1, from coordinate 3,833 downwards.
TATCTTAATCCGCCGAATGAGATAAAAAACTTTTTTGAAGAACGAGCAAGGTGGACAGTAAACGACGAAACTTAAACAATATTTTGTCGATAAAATACTCGCCTTTGAAGCCAAAAAGACTTTAATTCCACCAATGATCTTTCCTTTTACATTACAGCGGCTAGTAAGCGACTAGCTCGTCGCGTGTAAAACATTTAGGGACCTTACACAAAACACGACGGCAACGGCAACCAGAACGTCACCAAACAAAAGATTTAATGAGCAGAACAATGGCTGTGCACGTGCGTTATAACTCTTGGTACATTTCTTTGCTGTCTCCTGCAAAACAACAACGTGAAATGACCAAATTCTGCGTAGTTTGGAGAACGTGAACCACAAAGGCTAATTTTTCGTATTTTTCTTTGGAACTGAATGCATTCGTAGTATATTCAGCTGAGGCAAGTTTTAATACCAGCAAACGCACTGAATAGATCTCAATGAATGCGAAATTTCAAAGTAAAATAGAAAAACATTTTTTTACTGGGCGTTGTCCTCGCCGTCGCCGTCGTATACAGCTGTTTCGAGAAAGGTTGTCCGAAAGAAGCATAAAAGCGTACACCACAATGCTAAAAGGCATTATGGTAAACTGTCAGGCTGAGTCAACGAAAACATGACGGCAGTGCTATCGAAAACGTCAGCTAGAAATACATGCTCACGCTTTGTTACTGACATTGAGATATAAGTGAGTTTCAAAATTCAGTCAAATGATTCAGGCCGTGAATTAGTAACAAAGAGTTAGGATTCACAGAGAAAGCATGATTCTGACGACTTTAATCTTACTTATTTTATGTCATGCTTTGCAGAGAAAGTCGGAGAAATGTACCAAAAATCGTGGTGCCGTCGTGCAGAGCCATCGCTAATGAACCCTTTGATTTTGGACGTGTTTTGGTAATGTGATAGCGAGAGAGCGTTACAACATGCATAAGCCTGAGCGTGATGCAACTTCGTCTACGCTTAATCCTAAGAACTCTTTTATCCAAATAACTCGCTACCGTAGGTCTTCACTGGACGGTCGTGGCATCTTCGATTCTGGGGGTTCACTACAAGTTGAATTTGTTTTATTGAATATCTCCCATACTACTTTTCGGCATTGTCGCGAACACTCTTACCCTTCTTTTGGACAACCTTTCCCGAAACAGCTGTATGCGTAAGGTCCCTATTTTTCGGATGGCCGAACAGCGGTCTGTCCGTGATGTGAAAACTCGAAAAAGCGCGGGAAAACCGAGCGCGGAATGACCTGTCCTTGAGAGTCAAATTCGGAAAAATCGTCAGGTAGCCTGAATTGCTTTTCTTTCTTCACCGGGCTCAGGATTAAAGCGAAATCAACAAAGTGTGAGTCCCCCATTTTGATTTGTTTGACTGCTTTTTCATCTGATTAGCGAGTTAATCCCCTCGCTAGGTGTGTTAAATTTAACCCGTAGTTTAATCTTTGGATAGTGCTAATGTACTAGTCAATTCCAAAACCGCCCATCCCACCCCGGGCAATTCCCGGGCATTTGACTCGCGTTAAGCTCCGTACAGTGGGGAATTTGACCCAAATGAGGCCCGCCCGGTGGGGCATTTGACTTTCCTGTCAAAACGTCTGTCAGCGGTCAGAAACAAAAGGATTTCGCAATTATTTGATTCAGCACGTAAGCTGCGTTGACGGGTCATTGCTCTTGTCGATTCCACGTCGGTTTTTCTGTTGTTGTCGTTTTATATAGTTATATAGTGAAATATGCCTTTGTTTAAAGGGTGGAGCGAAGACAAGCTGAACAAGAAATTCGTAGTGGCTGAAAATTTTGCGGAACTTGTTTCCAAAGGTAAGCGATTCTGTTTATTTCCAAAGGTAAGCGAGCTGTTTTCCCTGGAGGGTGGGAGATTTGTCCCTCTTTGGAGCTTTAACGGGTGGGGCATTTGACCGTCTAAATTTGCAACATAGCGGGGAATTTGACCAAAATTTTTCAAAAAAATCAAATGCCCGGGGTTTTCCGGGGGGGATGGGCGGTTTTGGAATTGACCGGCACATAACCGAGCTTCGAGGAACAGAGTTTAATCGAAGGATAAATTTTCTCCTTGGATTAGGTCGATTTAATCGTGGGTTATCGCTAATCGACTTTCAAACAACCGGGGCCAGACCTCGTGTCTTCCACACGCCGTGTTTTCCACCACACCCCGTGTTTTCCACACCCCGGGACCCCGTGCCCCGCACCCGGACTCCGGCCCCGCGTTTTTCCACCTACCCAAGTTGGGTTATAAGCAGATCCAATTAGCTTGGATTGCACTTACTGTAGTCACAGAAACCTGTCACTTTTTCTTTCTCTCGGCTACCAGGAAAAAGAAAGCAACTAAACGTGTGAGGTCCGTATTTTAACTTGTCACATTGAATTGTGAGGGTTCGATATACTGCCGACATTCCTGTCTAGATAAAGAATTAGAATGAGTCATTGAGCACAAATAAGTTTTTGTGTTTATCCTGTCAGATGAAATCACAGTGAAAGGCTAACATTTAATGCTGTGTATGGGCATCTTGAAAACTAGGCAAGATTAAACATTTGCTTATTATCCAAAATGTTCATTCATTTATACCATGCACTGCCATCTCTTAATTGATTTATAAATACTTCGAAAAATGTACACTGGTCCATACTCGATATTATCGATTGTTTACTTGAAATTGGTTGGCAGTAACAGTAATGGTAAAGTGGTTTACAATCAATGCTGTCATTACTCAAGTACCTCGTGACTAATCGTGGGATTGATAAGTAAACTTACATGAATTAGGAACGAGGCGCAGAAGATATACGGCGAAAAGGCAAACTACTGTCTTGAGGTCCACCATAGTTAACAACTCGTTTCACATCAGGAGTAAAATGATTTGTATCACCATTGGGGTTTTTTACATGACGGCACTAAAAATCAAACTAGAAAACTATAGCTCATCCTGAGATTTACTTTCATGATGTATAAGAGCAGCTGAGACCTAGTACTCATACAAATTTTCGCTCAGAATGGGTCCCGTTTTCCGATAGACTACGTGTGAATTTCTAAGCTTTTGCGAGACGCGGCATTTACGTACATGACGGCCGAGAGAGCTGTCATGTTGGTTAAAAAGTGACTTATTTCGCGGAAATTGGCTATCTGAACAATTCATGTATTAGAAAATGTATTACTTTAATGTTCTTGAGTTCCTAGAAAGATAATTCACGCTTTTATAGCAAAACTCAGTGAAAGATGTTTCTGTTGGCTTCCGGCCGCTATGTTGGATCCCAAGATTCAAGATTCAAGATTCAAGATTCAAGATTCTTTATTTTGCACTATTTATATCATTAACTACAGCTAAAATAAAATAGAAAGGAGAAAATAAAGAGAACATAGTTTTATATATTGGAAAAAAAAAGGAGAGGTGCGTAGTGACCATAGTAGCAAATGCTTTCGAGATGGTCACTACCACATGATGTCACGAGAAAGAAAAATATTTGTAATAAGCTGGCATGCTAGTTTTATGTTTTACAAAGAGGAAAGTAATAATAACTATTCATTAGGTAGTAAATCCCATCCGATGGGCTCCAGCATCTTGGCGAGGGGCTTTGCGTATTTAACTTCTTTCTATCTTCAGATTCTGGAATTTATCTTTTGAACGGTTTTAATTCTTATTTTAATCTATTTTGAATGGCGTGACGCTGAAAACCAGCAACTGGAGATCAAACAAGATGCCTGAATGATCCAGAAAGTGTTCGACTTGTCACACAACTTGATGCAATGTGGTTCATGATCTATCCATGTCTTTATAAAAGACAAAAAACAATAGCACG
>JAHPZR010056205.1:40000-47792 GCA_019787425.1 Platygyra sinensis | reverse complement strand
AAAATGCTCGAAGACCACATCTATCCAGTCTCCGCCATTGTGAAGGTAACTTACAAGGGGTGTTCGACCAAAGGTGTCTTTACATGACGGTTAAACTGGCTCCCTTCAGCAGCAGCAGTTGTACGCTTTAAGGACGTTCGCGCTAATTGTTTCTGCGCATCCTTACTGCGCACGCAAATTTACATGCCACGTCATCCATGAGCGCGCGCGCTAAGTCATAAAATAAACAAATGATAAGGCAGATGGCCATTGCTAGAGCTTTGACTGGATTTAACGATCTTGGACGTTAGGTGACCCCAATTTTTCTTTCGATGGATCATTTTCTCTACTGATTTTCTACGTTTAGGGAAAAAATGAAAAAAATTTATCGACTAGAAGTTTAAATTTTTGGCAAAATGCACCATCGAATTCCGTTCTTAATAGCTCTTCGTGCATCTGTGCGGCGGTCTCAAATGCCTCTTAAAGGGTTAAATATTTTGAAAACGTTAGTAAGATTTGAAATTATTTACGCAACAGACCCACTTCTACAAAATATGACTAAGATCGTTTGCCTCCGTTGACTCGCCTTCGATACTTTTAACTATAATCCCCTGTAGACCGTGCTCAATGATATGCGACAATTTTTCGAAATCAGTATAGTTTACCACACGCTTTATCTCTGAAACGAAGACGGTGACCCCCAATTTTTTTTGCATTTCTGGCACAAGTAACTCATTACCTGCCTGCAGTAAAAATTTAAAGAAATTCTATCGACTGGAAAAATTTCGCGCGAACGTCCTTAAGGTTGTTGGTTTAAGATTGCCCTGTGGAGCAAGCTACCTCCTGAACGTTTACATTTCTTGAATGAGGCGCCATAAGACAAAAGAAGGTAAACAACCATCTCATGATCACATAAAGACTGACGCATATTGTGAGATTCTGTTGCTAAAAAGAACGGAAAAAGTTTGGGTACAACTGTTGCATTGTCAACCGCTTTATCAAGTGGTGTTTTGCCTTGTTTGTCTCCTATATCGAGTGTCGCATTTCGTAGTAGGAGAATGACGGCATCGACTAAACCCTTGTAAGCAGCAATGTGCAATGGTGTTCTCATTCCTCTTATATCAACAGCATCAATGTCGGAACCCCCAAGAACCAAATTAAGAAATGTGTCTAACCAACGAAAAACGGTCTGTATTTTTGATTTAATTTCCTTCTTCAAAAACTGTAGCCAAGTGTCCTCGTCTGTCGTTTTTAACCAGTCTAAGTGATCCATTTGAACAGCTATCATTTACTCATTTGATCAAACTGACTTGATTTGATCTTAAGAATCGAGTAGTGCAGTGGCGTTTGAGGTTTGCTTTGAAGTAAAGAAGTATGAAGGTAGATCTTGGACAAAATGTTCGATTCGTCATTTCGCTATGGCGTTTCATCGTTTCCGCGCGCCAATACGTCTAGTCGAGTCGTTATTTTCCGAGTTCGACACGTCATGTCATGGCGACGTTTCGCGCTGTGCAAAGACAAATTCGGACATTGTTGACTTACACTGTTTAAATTTGAATGTTCCTCCTTGAATGTTGTTGGCTTTTTGATGTTAAGTTTTACTTCCTCGGTTTCTTGAATGGCCATTGATTCTCAAACTGAAGTTCTAGCGCTCAAGACATTTGGTAGATATATTCCATTGCTGTTTTTCCGAAAGTGAAGTAAAACGGGAACCGAAGCCATGTTATTGAGACACAAACTTCAAGCGGACGCTGATTTCAAGCCCGCGCTTCTCGGAAGCCATTAGAGTGCTTAGCTCTGATTGGCTTAGTGATTCTATCATGAACGGTGATTGGTTATATTTTTCACATGTGAAGAACGCTATACGCAAACCTGATTGGACGTATCGCTTTTTTCACCGGTGAAATATAGCACATATAGAATTCTATTTGCAAGGTTTATTGCCTAAAATTCTCGCTATATATACAATAAATCCTTAATACACAACGCTAATCGCGCGGTTCGTTTCTCGCTTTGCGCTTGTTATGTAAGCGTTTGAAGTCATTCTTCTCTTTCTTCTTTGTTTCTAACCCCATGGAAAAGGGAGTAGAGCGTTTAGGGTACGACGTTACCTTCAATCCACCTGGGGACAGCGATTGCTTCTATGCCTCGGCGGCAAAGGCTTTGGGAATGGAAACCCAGGGCCTGAAGAAGGTGATCTTCGACTTTCTGAAGAGCCACCAGCTTGACGATTTAACTAATAGTTAAAGCTCGAACGACAAAGATAGGTTTGTTGTGTTAATTGGCAGAGATTTTTTATTGGAATTTTCGGCCAAAATTCACCACAATTACAAATGCTCATTTTGCAACCGACCGATTTTCAACGCGCAGCTTACTTGGAAATGAAACCCCAAATGAAATATCGCACAGGCGATTCGATCTGAACTTTCTTCTAGTAAGCGGTTGCGTTTTGCCGTCGTCAGGATATAATAATATGCTTCCAATTTCCCCTTAATATGCATGCATTTTGCTGACTATAGCGCCTGAATCTTCTTTGAGTGAAGAAATTACCCGAGAGAAATTATCAAATTACAAAGGCTGGTAAAGCATCTGTTTATCAGTTGCAATTCGTGTACCGTGCCGTGCTACAGAACGATTACCTTTCCTATTTAAGCCATTTTGAAACGTAAAAAAGTGGACTGCATGAGAAGAAAAATGCTGTTTACTATTTTCAAATATCTCTTTTCGTTCCAAAGATATTCAAGTTTTTAAAATATGCAAATTAGCCAAGTGATGACGTCATACACTAAACCAAATTTTGTTCAAATACGATGATGAAAAGAGACATCTCAGCCAATTTGTATCAGAAATGTTTGATTTTTTGCAGTAAGATTCTACTAAATGTGCTCCACAATATGAGCTTAACAGTTCTGTTACCATGGCAACATACTGGGTTCCAGACCTCCCCCATATTAAAAGCTTTTCTGGCCACCTTTTGCTAACAGCACTTCATATGCGTGATCCAGCAAGCCTATAAACATGTTAGCTCGACATTGTGGCCTTGTTTAACATTTCCACGCTGGAAATCACCGACATATTAAAATCAAGTGGGTGGGGACTGGAAAAGAGTGAATTGCCGTGGCAACGGAATTTTTTATAGCTATAGGTGTGTTTCCTGTAGAGCTACTAGCCTGCCAAGTTTCAATTTGCACTGCAAATTGGCCAAGATAGCTCGATTTATATACTCAATATAATTCTGGGTTGAGTATATGACGTCATCAGATATCTCATTTGCATATTTTACCCATTTTTGAAACTTAAATATCTCCGGAACTAATGCAGATATTTGCAAACGGTAGACGGCGTTTTGATTCTTTCATGGAATTCTATGTGATACACTCAAAAAACAAAGGGGAAAAATTTTATCATAGTACGTATCTCTAAGTAGTTGAACTATATTATGTTTCTAGAAACTGCAGATGTCATGCAAATCTGTTTTATTGTTTTGTTGGCAAGACATCTCCCCAGCTGTTGACAGTTTGCTAGAAGTATGACATGAACACTCCCGGGGGACGCTAAATTAAAGGACACATCGAGGGTCACGAGATCGACTTTTTTGGTAATTTGTAATTGTTGTGAATTTTGGCTGAAAACTCCACTAAAAATCGCTGCCAATTGACAAACAAACTTATCTTTGTTGTTTGAGCTTAAACTATAAGTTGAATACTGACATCAAGCTGGTGGCAATTCAGAAAGTCGAAGATCACCTTCTTCAGGCCCTGGATCTCAATTCCCAAAGCCTTTGCCGCCGAGGCATAGAAGCAATCGTTGTCCCCAGGTGGATTGAAGGTAACGTCGTACCCTAAACGCTCTACTCTCTTTTCCATAGGGTTAGAAACAAAGAAGAAAGAGGAGAATGACTTCAGACGTTTACATAACAAGCGCAAGGCGAGAAACGATTCGCGCGATTAGCATTATATATTAATTTAATATAGGATAGGGTATTAACTTTTTTTAATATTTCCTGGACCCTGGACCCCCGACCCTGCACCCTCGACCCTCGATATTCTACCCTCGACAAAAACCTGCACTCCTCGTCGAATTGACAGTTCGAATCGCCATTTTTAGAAGAAGACTCATTGCTTCATTAGTTCGCCTCGTCATCTTGTCAGTTCGATTCGTCGGTTTACGAGTTCGACTCATCACTGACCACCCCGGTTCGTCGTCGTTTGTCGTTATATCGTTTCGTTCTGGCATTTCGTCGTTTCGACGTTTCATCGTTTCGACTCGTTCGCTCAACGAGGCTATAATTCCACGTACATTACATAAATTGTTTCTTGATTCCATGCATTTATACATGAAGTATTTAGCCTTAATTTGCTCTTTTCTAACTGAAAATGCGCGATTGATACTTTTAACGATGTTCTTGGCGGTGATGACAACTCATTACAAATATTCCTAAAATAATCGTACTGTAGAACAAATATTACTCAACTTTTTCCGTGTTTTTCGATTTAAAGTATCAGTGATGTCAACTCCACCTTGCAAAGCACAGTTTTGTAATCGACGCAGAATCCCTGTCGGGATCAGTTTCAAGGTCTGGTAATTTAAGGGGGAGGTGATTGTAGGTGCACATATTAGCTGCCACGCAGTAGTGATTGTGTGATGCTCATGTCCTTGATGACAGTTTGGAAACAAGCAGACGTGTTGATAACGACAGTTAGGCCAAATATAATTTATATCCTGTGAGAGAATTAAACTTGTGGCAAATGAGAATGGTGAGGGATTCCTGTGGTTGGCGGTTTAGGCGTGGGGGAAATTTTGTGCCAGTTCGTTGAGTGAGGGCCTGGCACCTAAGGGCGACGCCTAACTAAAAATCTTGTATGTAGATGCTGAGAATCATAGAAAATCTTATTCTTCGGCGTCAAGTCATCAATCAAAGTTTTTTACGACATGCGTTGTTTTGCCATGTTTGTAACTACAGTTTGTATATTATTTCTGTTAATGCTAAGAATCACTTCCTCGTCGAAAACCATACTCACACTGTAACTTACGATAATCGGGAATGTCGGAAGTGGTCGCTGACAGCTTTCCCGTTTTTAGGAGCTCGTGCATAATTTGCGAGTTTGCGGTAACCCACAAGGACAGAGTAATTTGTTCCAATTTCGGTTTTCCTTTTGCAGCGCGGAGAACAATCTTTGCCCCGTTAGCATTGTTTCCAATTTCTTGCTCTTTCTCGCTATTGTCATATGTTTCCACGTTAACAAGGTCTGGTGTTAACAAAGGTTTCTCACCTCTTTTAGTGCCTGCCTTTTGCTGACGGCCCAGACTGAAACACGTGTGGGTCATTGTTCAGTCGTGATAGACTTGCCCGACCCACTGAGGTCGATCGTTTCGAGGTTCAAGAGAGAGTCCTCAAGCGAGCCGTTCCCCTCAGTCTTCTTTAGGATTTCCTCAAGGCCATCTTTCGCCAGGGATTTGGTCGTCACTGAAATGTTTCGTCGCTTGTCGTTTCTGAAACCTCGATTCAAAACCTCTCTTCTGGCCTACGCGTAGTCCCAAAGCTTCTGTATCGTTTGAGGTGAGGAGTTTTAAGGCCTCCTTACTATCAAGACCCTATTTTCATTATAAGGTCTCAACTCAATTAAAGCTTCCTTAAGTTGGTTAGCTTTGCACCAAGATTTGAATTCAAAATTTGACATTTCTAAAAAAAAATTTTGTCATGCTTCTGCTGCACGCTTAGAATTTTAATAATGTCGTTACACTCAGCTTGTAGAAATATGTAAATGGGTCCCGAATGGCATTTCCGTATTAATCCTGATAAATAGGTTTATCACCCACATTATGTAGTATGAATTCTTCCATTGCCATATTTGGAGTTCCAATGCATGCTTTACGTTCATGTGTATACCGATGGATATAAATAGTTTGGCAAAATTTATAGATGAGGCTGAATGCTATTTCCAAGAGCTTACTAAGTGCCATGGTTTACATTGACCAGGTGTTATTTATTATCCAAGGTTCTATCATGTGTGTTTTAGTACAATTATTAGAGATTTAACAAATTGACGTCAGTTTTTCATGCGTCTGTCCTGTTATTGATGATGAATTTCGTCATAACATTGTCAAAGAAGATATGGATCTACGAGGCGATAGCCTAGTGGATCCGCAGACTACTGACAATGTTATGACGAAATTCATTGTCAATAACAGGACAGACACATTAGGAACTATCGTTAATTTGTTTTTTACGATAAAAAATTGTCAAATTGTCCGCTCCCACGTTTTGACGCATGGCATAAATTATAGATTCATGTGTATGCCCGCATATTGACGATAAAAATTTGCCAATGAGCGCGCTAGAATTTCTGCAGTTATCGTAAAAAAACTTAATTGAATTCGATAGAAAATGGAACAATTTCAGATTTTTAGTAGACCAAACATCTGCTACCAGAGAAAAAAAGTATTTTAATTTACAGTTCTTGGCACATTTTCTTTATGCTAAAGATGCGAATAGTTGCCTTAAAAGACACCAAAAACAATTTTCCATGGGAACGATAGAAAATAAATTTCAAAGTGCAGGGAAATTGTGCAAACACCTGTAGCTAACATTTCACCATCAGTTTCATTTCACCAATACTTTGAAGTGTTTCACACGAAGCTCAACATTTTTTTCGACGTTTGATGTTGCTACAATTGATTTTTCAAGAAGATATTTAAAAGTTATGCAGAAGTTGTCAATACAATGTAAATAATCTTGTAACTAAGTTCTTGTCTACTGGTTACTGTTTCAATGTTTTTTCAGCTTCTGCCCAGGCATAATTTAACTTACAGAAATGGAATGTTGGTGTACCAGAACCACTCCTTCCCCCCACCCCCTCGCCCCCCACAAAAAATATGTCCGAGTTTCTCTCATAGTTCCTGGGAGTCAACCCTGTGGCATGTGGGTTGTTAGTCCACAGAAACGTTCTGCATATTGCTTGATATGAATGTGGACAAGTTTCATTTTATCAATAGAGAAATATGATGTAATGCTTCACAGTGTGAATGGTATGCCCAAGTCCACCAGGGCAAAGTAGACCATTCCTATAACAAAAAAGAAATATGTTGGACCACTATGAAGGAAATATGTTGAAAGAAAGAAAGAAATATGAAATATGAAATATGTTGACCACTTTAAAGGAGCTGGCATTCAGCATCACATATGAATTTTGCCAAACCAATATATATTCATGATATACACATTACTGCAATGCAACCATTGGAATCCCCAATATGACAATGGAAGAATCGTACTGACATAACTGTTATTTTTAATTAACCCTTTCCAATTCTGCATCGGTTAGAGAACTGTGTTTATCAATGTGGAAGTTTATATTCAGTGATGCAGTGTCCAATCGTCTTTGCTCCCCATTGTACACTTTTTTCAAAAACTGAATTTATTAGACGCTAAACAAATTAGCAATTTTTTTGTTTGCACTTTCTGTTTCAATCTTGGGTCAAAATCACTCCCATTGTATTTCAATTATATCTGTGTATTAGTTCTGCAGTACGATTATTCTAATATCTATGGTGGGACCACCCTTGCATCCTGTAACCTTGACAACCGCTTTTGTACTGGTCATGACCACAAAGAAGATATGTTTCATGAAAACGATTCATGGGATTCGAGACGAATTCAATGCTATGGCTAAGTTGCACTCTTCAAAGATTCCATTTTCAGTTGACAAAGAGCAAATAATGGACAAATACTTCATATTTTCTTTCATTCTCCTCCCCAGAGCCCACGATCCTTCTGGTCTGTGGCAGGTGTTCTGGCTTAGTCCATCACCGG
>JAHPZR010056205.1:17500-35000 GCA_019787425.1 Platygyra sinensis | reverse complement strand
TGTGAGGCCATCATCATCAACAGCACTGAGGTTTGCTTTGAAGTAAAGGAGATCACCAATGACCTCGGCAGCGCCACACGCTGCGGCACTGTGAAGAGGAGTAGATCCGTTCAGAGCTTTGCCGTTAATATCACCCCCAACCTTCCAATGAGAAAGTATGAACACAAAGCCTCGGTGATTATGACAAGCTGCTACGTGGAAAGGTGTTGCTTTACTACAATCCTGGGCATGAACGTGTGCCCCGTGTCGGAACATGAGGGATATTCCGAGGTCTTCATAGCCATACCGTGCTGCGAGATGAAGAGGAGTGTATCCACAATGACAAATATCTTTGTGATAATCAATTGTTTCCTCAACATTAAGTTTGCCGGATAACACAAATGTTTCTGAAGCCATTTGAGTATCCACATCTTGCCAGTGATAGCACTTGTCATTTATCTTGTGTGGCAGTTTTTGGAGCAGTATATCAACTAGTTGTGTATCATTTTTACGAACGGCTTCATGCAGTGGTGTTCTTCCCGAATAATCATGACAGTTCAACGCGTTTGGCTTTTCAGAAATAAGTTGATAAACAACGTCTTTGTGTCCTGACGCAACAGCAGCATGAAGTGCAGTATGGCATAAAATCAAATGTTCGTCATCAAACAACTCTCCATAACTAACGTCTTCTAGCTCGTCCCAGTTTTTTTCCCAGTCAACGCACATCTCGAAAATGCTATGATTGAGTATTTTTTGGGAAGTACAATTTTCTCTCAGTGGAATAGGAAGAGGCGAATTACTTTGAAGGCGACGTTTTTTCTTCAGCCAATAAAACGAGCCGTCACATCTCAAGCAGGTATCTTTGACACCGTTCTCTAAAAGAAATTTTACAACTTCCAGTCGATTATTTGCTGCTGCATGATGAAGGGCAGTTTGATCTGCCACCGCGCCTGCTTCGTGTAGAGTTTCAACAACCTCTACATGTCCATTTTGGGCTGCTAACTGAATTGAAGTCTGATGGGCACAATTAAATGTCCAAATGAAAGCGTTGTTGTCAAGGAGATAACGAACAACGTTGACATGCCCTGCCTGAGCAGCAGCATGAAGTGGAGTGGAACCAAAAAATCTGGATTTAGATTGTAAGTCAGAAGTGTGTACATGTATGTCGGGAAAACGAAATTCGAGGGAACCAAATTTTGCTTGCTGGAAGGCAGTTTTTACATCCTTTTTGAACTTGGCAATGATTGAGTTTGTTTTCCGATTAACTTTGGCTCCCTTTCTTACCAAAAATGCCAAATTGTCCACAAGTCCATGTTCTGCAGCTAGAAATGCGGGCGTTATTCCACGGTGATCAACACAGTCGACATCACTGAAATGCCGCAATACTAGTTCCAGCACATCTGTACTGTTAATTGTTGCAGCAAGATGCAACAGAGTCCTGTTGGTTTGCGGATCTGAAGAATTGACGGTCTGCGAAGGAAAATGGAGGAATTCTTCCACATAGGCTGGTTTCCATCCCCCAAACGCAATGTGTTGTGCTAAAGAGAGAATGTACTTAGACAAGGTAGATTTATCTCCATCTCGAATGAGACTAAAGTAGTAATCACAGAATTTTTCGTGTCCCATCTTTTTACTGACGCGAAATTTTTTGTTGCTCTCACTTACAAGCCACTCAGTTAACGACAAGTGATACAGTGTTACTGTATTGTTTTCTCCGTATCTCAGAAAATGACCTAGTTCGTTTAGTCTACTTTGAAATTCATACTCCTCTTCTAGGGTTCTTTCTTTCATCCTAAGAATATCAAAGAGCTCTTTTTGTGTTAATGGTTCAAACGTGGCAACCAGGAGTTCCAACACACGTCTTACAGGGTTAAAGCTTCCTCTTCTAGTATCAGGGTAAAGCCTTGCAAAATAACTATAGTACAGATCTCCTAACGTCTTTGGCAAAGCATACGCATCACGTAACTTGTGTCTTGCGAGTTCCCAATGACGAAGCATTCCTTTAACAAAAAGAAAGTTACCTTGACTTTTACTGAGCAAAGTAGAGACTAACTTTGAAGTACTTTTCACGCTGTCGTCTCCAAACCACAATTTTACATGGTTCAGCAAAGGACTAGCTTGATAAAATCTCGAGGTCAAAAACAACTCAATATCTTCAAGATTCCTAGAGTCTCCTGGATCGATAATTAACTCCTTTATTTTGCTTGAATGCGGAGTAGCATCAGATTCATTTCGCGACGTCATTATGAGATTTAACCACTTGGGAAACCGAGAAATCTTGTTGTTTATCAGATAGACAATGCTGTGACTTGTTTCACCTTGTGCAAGGCATTCATCTAAGGCATCTATTACGATGTACCAGTTTTCTTTCGGTTCGTTCTTCAAGTTCCTCAGAGGTGTCAAAATTGTTTGTTCAAAACAACCCACGGGATCTTGATTTTGGATGCAATCAAGTACAAATGAGCGTTGAATATAAGAGCTGTTGGAAACAAGATAGCCGTATTCCGGCAGCCTTCGAGCAATCATCTCTGCCAAGTTTCGAACAAACTTTCCTGTCATTTGTGTATTTTTGTCCGAGTACTTACACAAGTGGTAACCTAGGATACGAGCATGGATCAAAGAACTTGATGTTCTCGAACAGATAAGTTGGGATGACAAGGCAGATTTTCCCGCACCTGGATCTCCTATTATCAGAACACCAGAAACATCGCTTCCAAGAAGTGTACTTTCAAGTTCTCGGTACAGCCACTGACGACCCATGAAGTTTTCTGCGCGGGCTGTATTCAAATAGTCGGACATGTTAATATCTTTGGTTTCAAAAGGTACACTAGACTCCTCTGTAGGGCATCCTGGAAGAATTGAAGTACAAACAAAAACTGGGTTCGTGATGTAAACCGTTTTAAAACAGATGCCCTCTCAATTTTAATCTAGCTTTATCTATGATTGTATATTTTGGCATATACTCTAGCTAGGCTAACAAATTTGTCCTTTAGCAGTTCCAGCCTTGAAGAGAATTTGGTTTAGTTTAGCCTTCAAGTAACGTCTGTAAAAAGAAACGATTTTGTTATTTAATTCTCTGTTGTTTGGTTCGCAACGTTCAGACTGTTTTTATAGTCCCCGATCTTTTGTTCTCGGAACCCTTCCTAGCCTTCCTACCTTGTCTGCAGTTCTTTTTAAGCGAATTATAACTAGGAACGAGACTGCATGGATGTTTTCATTATTCGGACCAAAACCAACGCAAAGTTGATCGGCCAAACGCATGCGTCAGTGCGAAGTAATTCTAGTCTTACTGAGTGTTATTCGCGCCATGCATAATGGTTGAAAAGTGTATACTTGTTTTCGTTCTCCATTCGACGTTTGTAGTGCTTTTTTAATGTCGGCTAATTAGCTTGTGACTCATATGGTAAGTTGAAAGCTCTAAAAATCAAAAAATTATAACGTTACAGCTTACCATCTTTGTACGATCTTGGATCCAGAATGGTGAAACATCCACACGATACGAGGATCACCAACCAAGGAGTTAGGAGCGTTCTTCTTATTCCTCCAGAACATTTGATCGCACAATTCCACAAGTAAGACACTCCACTTTGGACGACACCTGTAAAGGTAGCACCACCCTTCATCCTGTCGTTTAAATGTTCTAAGTTTTTTTGTATGTTGTGTAGACGTCCCTCCAACTGGCTTCGTTGTTTTTTGTTACGTCTTGATTCCTTGCTAAGAGTACTCTTAATACCAGTCATTTCGTTTACAAGTGCGTCTTTAAATTGGGCCTGAACTTGAGCTTCAACATTGTGCAAATCAGACACGCATTTGAGTGTCACGATCTCTTGGCGGGCCTTTTGAGCCTCTGGGTCGCGGGCTAACTGAGGATCATGGAGCAAATTTTCAATTGCATCAAAGGCAATCTTTTTGTCAGCATCTTTCAACTCTGGTTTAGGCACGTGAACCCATTTCGTATTTCGCGTTTCACGAACTTCGGTGATTAAGGCCTGAGAAACAGTAAATAGGTTGCACCAGTACATCAGATTTAAGATTCCAGTGATGTCCATGTCATCCGCACTTTTAATATCCACATATCCTCCCAAATCAGGAAGAAAAAGTTTAACTATTTCCCAAGGGCCCAGGATTGGATCCATCCATTTAGAAGGATCACTTTGTTTCCAGTTTGGTTTGTTTCCATGGTGATAACTTTGTAGAATATTAGCCCATAAACAAGAGCTTGAGTGGTACTGGTTTGGTTTTCTCCTTGGGACATGCACACAGGTGCAGGGTCCAGCTGAAAGAGTTGCAATTCTCGATGTTACCATCCTGTAGAAAGTTTCAGTCTCTTGTTTTATAAATGGGCGAAGACCCTGGCACAGCACAGTTGTTAAGGCATGACCGAGGGCAAGCCAGTTACTGTACTCTGGTGAAGTGGGCTGTCCTGCAGGACAGCCACTGAACCAGAGTACAGTAACTGGCTTGCCCTCGGTCATGCCTTAACAACTGTGCTGTGCCAGGGTCTTCGTCCATTTATAAGGCGAGAGACTGAAACTTTCTACAAGATGGTAACATCGAGAATCGCAACTCTTTCAGCTGGACCCTGCACCTGTGTGTATGTCCCAAGGAGAAAACCAAACCAGCACCACTCAAGCTCCTGCCTATGGGCTAATATTCTACAAAGTTATCACCATGGAAGCAAACCAAACTGGAAACAAAGTGATCCTTCTAAGTGGATGGATCCAATCCTGGGCCCTTGGGAAATAGTTAAACTTTTCCTTCCTGATTTGGGAGGACACGTGGATATTAAAAGTGCGGATGACATGGACATCACTGGAATCTTAAATCTGATGTACTGGTGCAACCTATTTACTGTTTCTCAGACCTTAATCACCGAAGTTCGTGAAACGCGAAATACGAAGTGGGTGCACGTGCCTAAGCCAGAGTTGAAAGATGCTGACAAAAAGATTGCCTTTGACGCAATTGAAAATTTGCTCCATGATCCCCAGTTAGCCCGCGACCCAGAGGCTCAAAAGGCCCACCAAGAGATCGTGACACTCAAATGCATGTCTGATTTGCACAATGTTGAAGCTCAAGTTCAGGCCCAGTTTAAAGACGCGCTTGTGAATGAAATGACTGGTATCAAGAGTACTCTTAGCAAGGAATCAAGACGTAACAAAAAACAACGAAGCCAGTTGGAGGGACGTCTTCGCAACATACAAAAAAACTTGGAGCATTTAAACGACAGGGTGAAGGGTGGTGCTACCTTTACAGGTGTCGTCCAAAGTGGAGTGTCTTACTTGTGGAATTGTGCGATCAAATATTCTGGAGGAATAAGAAGAACGCTCCTAACTCCTTGGTTGGTGATCCTCGTATTGTGTGGATGTTTCACCAGTCTGGATCCAAGATCGTACAAAGATGGTAAGCTGTAACATTATAAATTTTCTGATTTTTAAAGCTTTCAACTGTAGCATATGCTTTTGGCCGACCAACTTTGCCCTGCTTTTTGTTCCAAATAATAAAACATGCATGCAGTCTCGTTCCCAGTATTTCGCTGAAAAAGAACTGTAGACACGGTAGGAAGGCTAGGGAGGGTTTTGAGAACAAAAGGACCGGGACTATAAAAACAGTCTGAACGTAGCGAACTAAACAACAGCGAATTAAATCACAAAATCGTCTCTTAATTGTTTAAGGAGTGCCAGACGTTACTTGAAGGCTAAAGCTAAACCGAATCCTCTACAAGGCTGGAACTGCTAAAGGACAAATTTGTTAGCCTAGCTAGAGTGTATACCAAAATATACAATCATAGATAAAGCTACATAATAGTTAAAAGGGAATCTGTTTTAAAACGGTTTACATCATGAACCCAGTTTTTGTTTGTCCTTTAATTCTTCCAGGATGCCCTACAGAGGATGCTAGGGTGCCTTTTGAAACCAAAGATATTAACATGTCCGACTATTTGAATACAGCCCGTGCAGAAAACTTCATGGGTCGTCAGTGGCTGTACCGAGAAGTTGAAAGTACACTTCTTGGAGGCGATGTTTCTGGTGTTCTGATAATAGGAGATCCAGGTGCGGGAAAATCTGCCTTGTCATCCCAACTTATCTGTTCGAGAACATCAAGTTCGTTGATCCATGCTCGTATCTTAGGTTACCACTTGTGTAAGTATTCGGACAAAAATACACAAATGACAGGAAAGTTTGTTCGAAACTTGGCAGAGATGATAGCCCGAAGGCTGCCAGAATACGGCTTTCTTGTTTCCAACAGCTCCTATATTCAACGCTCATTTGTTCTTGATTGCATCCAAAATCAAGATCCCGTGGGTTGTTTTGAACAAACAATTTTGACACCTCTAAGGAACTTCAAGAACGAACCGAAAGAAAACTGGTACATCGTAATAGATGCCTTAGATGAATGCCTTGCACAAGGTGAAACAAGTCACAGCATTGTTTACCTGATAAGCAACAAGATTTCTCGATTTCCCAAGTGGCTAAAGCTCATAATGACGTCGCGAAATGAATCTGATGCTACACCGCATTCAAGTAAAATAAAGGAGTTAATTATCCATCCAGGAGACTCTAGGAATCTTGAAGATATTGAGTTGTTTTTGACCTCAAGATTTTATCAAGCTAGTCCTTTGCTGAACCATGTAAAATTGTGGTTTGGAGACGACAGCGTGAAAAGTACTTCAAAGTTAGTCTCTACTTTGCTCAGTAAAAGTCAAGGTAACTTTCTTTTTGTTAAAGAAGTGCTTCGTCATTGGGAACTCGCAAGACACGAGTTAAGTGATGCGTATGCATTGCCGAAGACGTTAGGAGACTTGTACTATAGTTACTTTGCAAGGCTTTACCCTGATACTAGAAGAGGAAGCTTTAACCCTGTAAGACGTGTGTTGGAACTCCTGGTCGCCACGTTTGAACCATTAACACAAAAAGAGCTCTTTGATATTCTTAGGATGAAAGAAAGAATCCTAGAAGAGGAGTATGAATTTCAAAGTAGACTAAACGAACTGGGTCATTTTCTGAGATACGGAGAAAACAATACAGTAACACTGTATCACTTGTCGTTAACTGAGTGGCTTGTAAGTGAGAGCAACAAAAAATTTCGCGTCAGTAAAAAGATGGGACACGAAAAATTCTGTGATTACTACTTTAGTCTCATTCGAGATGGAGATAAATCTACATTGTCTAAGTACATTCTCTCTTTAGCACAACACATTGCTTTTGGGGATGGAAACCAGCCTACGTTGAGGAATTCCTCCATTTTCCTTCACAGACTGTCAATTTCTCGGATCCGCAAGACAACAGGACTCTGTTGCATCTTGCTGCAACAATTAACAGTACGGATGTGCTTGAACTAGTATTGCGGCATTTCAGTGATGTTGACTGTGTTGATCACAGTGGAATAACGCCCGCATTTCTGGCGGCAGAATATGGACTTGTGGAGAATTTGGCATTTTTGGCGAGAAAGGGAGCCAAAGTTAATCGAAAAACAAACTCAGTCATTGCCATGTTTAAAAAGGATGTGGAAACTGCCTTCCAGCAAGCAAACTTTGGTTCCCTCGAATTTCGTTTTCCCGACATACAGGTACACACTCCCGACTTTCAGTCTAAATACAGATTTTTTGGTGCCACACCACTTCATGCTGCTGCTCAGGCAGGGCATGTCAACGTTGTTCGTTATCTTCTTGACAACAACGCTCTCATTTCGACACTTAATTGTGCCCATCAGACTTCAATTCAGTTAGCAGCTGAAAATGGACATGCGGAGGTTGTTAAAATTCTACACTGCTGCTGTGGCAGATCAAACTGCCCTTCATCATGCAGCAGCAAATAATCGACTGGAAGTTGTAAAATTTCTTTTAGAGAACGGTGTCAAAGACACGTGCTTGAGATGCGACGGCTCGTTTTATTGGCTGAAGACAAAACATCGCCTTCAAAGTAATTCGCCTCTTCCTATTCCACTGAGAGAAAATTGTACTTCCCAAGGAATGCTTAATCATAGCATTTTCGAGATGTGCGTTGACTGGGAAAAAAACTGGGACGAGCTAGAAGACGTTAGTTATGGAGAGTTGTTTGATGACAAACATTTGATTTTATGCCATACTGCGCTTCATGCTGCTGTTACGTCAGGACACAAAGATGTTGTTTATCGACTCATTTCTGAAAAAACAAACGCGCTGAACTGTTTTGATTATTCGGGACGAACACCACTGCATGAAGCCGTTCGTAAAAATGATACACAGCTAGTTGACATTTTGCTCCAAAAACAACCACACAAGATAAATTACAAGTGCTATCACTGGCAAAATGTGAACACTCAAACGGCTTTAGGAACATTTGTATTATCCGGCAAACTTCATGTTGAGGAATCAATTGATTATCACAAAGATATCTGTCATTGTGGATACACTCCTCTACATCTCGCAGCACGGTATGGTCATGAAAGCCTCGGGATATCCCTCATCATCGACCACGGAGCACACGTTCATGCCCAGGATTGTAGTGGAGCAACACCTTTCCACGTAGCAGCTTGTCATAATCAGCGAGGCTTTGTGTCCATACTTTCTCATTCGAAGGTTGGGGGCGATATTAACGGCAAAGCTCGGAACGGATGTACTCCTCTTCACAGTGCCGCAGCGTGTGGCGCTGCCGAGGTCATTGTTGATCTCCTTTACTCAAAGGCAAACCTCAGTGCTGTTGATGATGATGGCCTCACACCACTACACTACTCGATTCTTAAGATCAAATCAAGTCAGTTTGATCAGAGAGTCTTAGTAAATGATAGCTGTTCAAACGGATCTCTTAGACTGGTTAAAATAGACAGACGAGGGCACTTGGCTAAATTTTTTAAGGAAGGCAATCAAATCAAAAATACAGACCGTTTTCGTTGGTTAGACACATTTCTTAATTTGGTTCGTTGGAGTTCCAACATTGATGCTGTTGATATAAGAGGAAGAACACCATTGCACATTGCTGCTTACAACGGTTTAGCTGACGCCGTCAACATTCTCCTTCAACGAAATGCGACACTCAATATACGAGACAAACAAGGGAAAACACCGCTTGATATAGCGGTTGGCGATGCAACAGTTGTACCCAAAATTCTGCCCTTCTTTTTAACAACGGAATTTCATAACTTGCGGCAGTCTTTATGTGATCATGAGATGGTTGTTTACCTTCTTTTGTCTTACGGCGCCTCATTCAAGAAATGTATACGTTCAGGACGCAGCCTTCTTCATAGGGCAATCATAAACCAACAACCTTACAGCGTACAACTGCTGCTGCTGAAGGGAGCCAGTTTAACATGTAAAGACACCTTTGGTCGAACACCCCTTGTAAGTTACCTTCACAATGGCGGAGACTGGATAGATGTGGTCCTCAAGCATTTTAATGTGTCAGTTGTTATAAAATGTGGAAAGCCTTTCAATGTTTCAGTTTTTCATCTCCTGTGTTACCGTCCGCCGACAGTATCAGACGACCATTTCTTTGAGTATAGACGGTGTGATAAATGTGGAGAATGCGATCCTTCAGAAAGTAAATTGCAGAAGGGTCCCTTGGCCAAAGCCATTGAAAGGCATCAATTAAAACACGGTGTCATAAATTCCTGTTTGGATTCCGAGGGATTTACGCCTTTACACAGAGCTGCACAAGGGGCAAATCAAGTAGCTATTCGCTACCTCCTTGCAAATGGTGCAAATGACTCGATTTTAAGTCCACAAGGACATGATGCGTTATCACTAGCTATTCTTTACGCTGGTAGTAACATCTGGAGACTATTTGTATTTAACAAGTGGCATGATCAAGTACTTGAAATGACGAGGGCCTCTGACGCTACAATTGAACTTCTTCGCCATGCAATGAAGACTCGTGGATACCGAGTCAGATGCGACTCCACTAAACCAGAACTGACGTTGTACCATTTAGCTGCCTCGCGTGGTCTAGTGAAGGTCATAAAAGAATTATTCAATGAGAGGAAGTTTCACCAGTTAGATGTGGACTGTCCTAATGCGGATGGAATAACACCAATGTACCTGGCCAGGTTTTTCGGAATTGTCGTGGAAAGTGGCATTTACAATCCTGGGAACACTTAATCAGCGTCATTGAAAGTTACGGGGGAAAGATGCGATACCCAAACAAGGATGTTGAATATAATTTAATTTATAACCGCATACACGGCTACATTCCCGCAAATTTTACGCTAGATATTAGGCCAGATATTCGTCATTTTGTTTCATCTCTTTTGTTGTTGTATGAAAAAAGAAACAACGATTCATTTTATTGTGGGTTACGTGGACTTCTTGAGAGCTTTGACGAAGATCCTTTATCGATGGCATCGATTTGGTATGAGATAGCCGCAAGCCAGAAGAACGAGGAGTTTGCAACTAGTCATTTGGTTAAACAGTGTTCTGCAACGAGGTATTTCGTTAAACAGTGTTTAAGGAAACAAAGAGAATTTAATGGACTTTTGACAAGATCAATGCTATATCAACCGGCCCACCAGGATACCATTTTTAAGATCAGGAAGAATGCAAAACTGAATTTGATCCACAAAGAACTGCACAACTTAATGCGGACGCGACACAAGGAACTCTTTGGAGTCTTTGCTTGTGCTAAATCGTTGATCTACAGACTTCAACCACATTTGAACGAAACAAAGATGAAGAGTTTTATTCGGAAGTATGAAGAAACGCCTCCTTTGTCGTTTTACCTAAATCGAATTTGCAAGGCATTTGAGCATGCCTTTGATATATTACACCCTGTTCAAAAAGGAAAACTTTCACGTTTTGAGCATCTTTTTTTATACCCTAAATTTGTCAAAGAGCGAATCAAATTCCTCACAGGTAGGTCTACGATAATTGGTCTAAAAATTGAGTGGCCCTTGGACGTTTTTGTCAAGCTTTTCTCTGGTCACTTTCGGCGATATGATTATGTAAATACTCTCTTGGAAGGAATAGAGGAAGATACTTCAGGCGTCCCACTTTACACGGACAAACTAAGACGGATTCTTCAGGCTCTTCAGAAGCAAAAGACATTCTTTTCACGTAAGGCCAAAAAAGGACCCAGGAAAGAAATGCTGTAACGCTAGTCACAATTTCATGACGTCAGTTGTTTCATTGTGTTAGGGAGGGAGTTTTAGCGAAGCACGACGGAGACGGCGACGGCGACGAGAGCTAGCTAGCGTCACCAAACAAAACGTTCAGGCCCCGGCCACACATGTCCGATCTATTTTAATCGTAACTTTTTCTTTCCGGATACGGCTTCTGTCCACACGCATCAGGATATTTTTAATCCACTCTCCAAAATGGAAAAAATAAATCTGCAACAAATCCGATAACGTGTGGACGCCGGGCGAATCAGGGAATTTTCGAAACCGATGAGGTAGCAAAATCTTGTCTAGTCTCGTACGGAAAAATAAACCAATATCGCGGCACGTGTAGGCGTAATTTCTAGTGAATCCGGATACCATCGGATGCGTGTGAACAGGCGAATTCGATTTGAATACGCTACGTGTGGGCGGGGAAATTTTTGAATCCGGAAAGAAAAATTATGGATTCAAAAATATCTGGATACGTGTGTATGGGGACTTAATGAGCGGAACAATGCTTATGAACATGCATTTTGAATCTTGGTACATTTCTTTGTCGTCCTCTGCAAAACAACAACATGAAATGACCAAGTTCTACGTATTTTGGAAAACGTGAGCCGCAATGGCTAAGTTTATTCCGTTTGGAATTGAACGCTGTCGGTGCTTATTTGCGTACTGAACAGATTTACACAGTCGCGATATTTAGGGGTAAAATATAAATTCAATTTTTACAAGACGTCCTCCCCGCCATCGCCGTCATTGCTAAAACCCTCTAGTCAGTTAATTACAACCGATTCTCAAAGAAGAACAAGAACAGCAGATAGTAGACAAGAGATATACCGTACTTACTCGATAAGCGCCGCGGCGCTCATTTAATTTTTCGCGCCACAAGTGTGGCGCTTATTCGAGGACGGCGCTTATTTAAAAATTGTACCAGACAAATTTACTTTTTCTATTTTTTTATTCAACGTTACACTTTCTATCTGTTAATTTTCCTATGGACTGATACTAAACTGATAGTAAATCTAGAATTACGAGAGAAATTCACGCGGTGAAAAAAACCCGAGAGTTTCATGATAACGAGAGCGAAAATATCAGCGGTGAGAGCGAGCTCCTTGGTCGTTTATAGTCTTTTTCCTGGTTATACGGAATTCCTCGAATAAGCACCGCATCGGGGGTGCGGCGCTTATTCGAGGGCAGCGCTTATTAACTTTTTTGTCCCAGTTGCGGCGCTTATTCGAGGGCGGTGCTTAATCGAGGGCGGCGCTTATTCGAGTAAATACGGTATTGAAGAAATGTTGTTACTCTAGCTGAAATGCCGATCCAGCGATATCGACGCATTCGATGTCGGTAATCTGGGAGAAAGTTTAAGGCCTGGGTCAGGAATGTGATGGGAATTTTGGTTGGTCCGCTATATTTCTGGTTATATTTGTTTAAAACTGAAACTTCTCCCTGACTCGTCAGAATCACCAAATCTAGCCTGTTCCAGGCGTTCAATACACCAAATCTACCTCAAAATGTCAAGGACGTGAAAACCTTACTTACTTAGGCTTATCATCCCCCCGAGGTATCACTTATGTCCAGAACTGAACGCAAGTATTGTTTAATAAGTACGTCATAATTCAGTACAATGTAGCAGGGTTATTTGACATTTTCATATTACTTCATATTTGACAGAAATGTGTGTGTTTTGGTGACTTTTTACCAATAAGGACACTTTGTGATGCTTGTCATAAGGAATTTGAATATCATTAGCGTTCAGTCCTGGACATATTTGCGAGGTATAGGCCTTCGACGAGAGACCTCCAGAGCCCCTATCGTGTGTGTTTGCCTCCAGTTAGTTCCACGTGATGCCCATCCTCTTGGTGTCTTCCAGAAGGTGTCGGTGCCAGGTGTTTCTCGGTCTGCCTCTTCTCCTTTTCTCCTGGGGGTTCAAAGACGATGCTTGTCTTGTGGTACTAGCCACAGGCTTCCTCAGCGTGTGTCATGCCCATCTCCATTTCCTTCTTCCCATTTCTGCTGGGATCTGTTTTGTCCTTTCCCACAGGCTAATATTGCTGGCCTTGTCTGGCCAGTGCACCCTCCGGATTCTCTAGAGGCAGCTATTGATGAAAGGTTGTACTGACTTTACATTTGAGTTAAAAATCCTGATCTTGGTGCGCTGGGACAATTCTCTGGATTTTCAGATTGTTTGAAGATGCGGGAAAGCTGTCCTGGCCATGCCAATCCTAGTCTTGACATCTTCATCCGTACCGCCTCGCACATTGATGATACAGCCGAGGTAAATGAAAAACTCTACCTCTTCTAGTGGACTGCTTTCCAACAGGACAAGTTCAGTGCTGGCTGTATTCACTTTCATGACTTTGGTCGTCTGTTTGTGGAGAGACGTCCACTGTTCCACAATAATTCGGAGGAAGGCTATTTGATTCGTGCAAGATCTGTTTTTCCTAAATCCTGCCTTTTGATCCTTAAGCTAGGAATCAACAGTGTCCTTCTCTCTTTCAAAGATGACCATGTTGAAAACTTTTCCAGCACAGACAGCAACGTAATTCCTCTGTAGTTGAAATTTTTACTGAGATCACCGTGAAAACCTTAAGTGTTTGCGAAATTTGGTTTAGTTGTCGCATATGCCTTTGGAGGCATAGATAAGAAATCACCAGTATAAGTATTTGACCCAGGCCTTGAACTGCTTAAAAGACATTTATCTTTCTGATTACCTCCAGAAGGAGTCACTGACCTGAAGGAGCTTAGAGATGTAGACATTGATGTCTATCGTTTAATAGTAGAGAATCTATTTTAACAAAACGACGGAGACGTTGGAAGCGGGAACGTCAACAGACAAACGGTTGAATGAATAGAATAATGACTGAATCGTGTTACATGTTTTTGCCGTCCTCTCCAAAACAACAACATGAAATGACTAAATTTGCGTATTTTGGCCGAAAAGATAAACCCCAACGAAAAACTATCAACATTGCTATTTTGAACAGAATTCTGTATTTACATATATGGAGCTCAGGATTGTGATACCGATAGGCACACTGAATAGATCTCAGAGAAATGTGAAATTCTTAAGCATAAGTTATCAATCACTTGCAACAGAGCCGGGGTTTGCCGTCAACGTCACCGTTGTGTCTCTGTAAACTCCCTGATGTTAAACTGACTTGTGTCCCTGGGCCCGGTTGTTCAAAGCACTATTAAACTATCAAAGGAATATCTTGAGTTTTTCGCAAGTTAAGCTTTGTGACTTGAAGTGAAGATCTCTGTTATTATGTTTTATCCTTCAGCTTTTTCTCCAATTCCATAAAACATTGGGACTTACAAACTTTATTTTGCTAAGGGAAATTAACTACCCGGTTAACGTTCTACTCTGGACAAGCGTTAAGCAGCTTTCGAACAACCGGGCACTGCTTGTCGGTTACAGTAGACTGAACAGTATTCTATTCACAAAACTTCATATTCATAGTCAGTTGTAATAAGGTGTGGGAAGTAGATTGATCCGCGGACTAAGCCAAGCTGGGACAGCTTGGCTTTGGAAGTGTTTAAGATACAACCCACGCAATTTTTGGGCAGGAGGGAGGGCTGTTCACCTCTTCGTGGCTCCGCTTAAAACTGAGCTAGAATGAAATATTTTCGCGCCAAACCAGAATTTAACATCAGAGATTACATAAATGCACGTGAGACTGCTTCACTAGCCTTGAAATACCCATTATTAAATGTATTTCAAGTTCGTATATCATTACGAGTTTAATGAAGAGTAGTTTTTTGCTCTACGTACAAAGAAGGCAAACACTACTATTTAGAGTGACAGAGAGACTACTCGCACTCTTTACTTACAGTGGAACCTGTTTAAGGAACCATTCTTTTGACATGAGCGCACGTGAACGGCGCGGAATTGCTCCTTAGTCAAATTGACTGTTTTGTAAAATGTCTTTTTTTCATCTTATGTGGAACTCCGATTCGTTTTCAGTATCTGGCGAGCAACCACTTGATGGAAATCATTATCAATTTGCCACTTGGCTCATTACGCCCAGTATAAACGAACTTTGTAAGCTCAAACTCTATCCTGCTCAGCTACAAAAGGAATTTGTTAATCAGAACAACACTGAGACAGAGCATTGAGTATGTCGATAATTCTTCTTGAACGGGGAGGGACTGAAAAATAACTGAGATTTCAAGTACAGAGCAATGAAGTACGGAGTGTTTTGAGTTAACAGACTGATGAACATCTAATTGGAAGGGGGGGGGGGGGGGGGGAAATTCATGAGCAGAATTTTATGGTAGTGTACCTGCTAATTCCCAAACGAAAACCAAGTACCAAATAAGGATATAAAACATCAAGATAATCTCCAATCTCATTCAAATGTGGCTGAAATACATTGAGGATATTAGATTATGTGCGTGTTCATAATTTCTATTAGTCTTCACTGCCCTCTTCTGCTCTCAATGTTTCAACTAGTAAAATGTAGTTATGTACCACTTCTAAGGCGTTTTGCCAACATTGCCCAGGGGTAGGAAGGGGGGAAGAGCTGTGAATACGGAATGTTTCAAAAGTCTAAGTATAGATATATAGATAGGCGACCACAGACTAGAGTTTCCTTAGGTAAAGTTTTGATATGGGCCAAGTGGCCCATCCCGGTTTCTGTAGCATGAAGTGTGACCTTTGAGGAGTCACGTGAAGCCACCAGGACGCACGATAGTAGCAGCGACGATCGCGAGAGAAGGGGAAACCAAAGTACTCGACAACTCCAAGTTTATTCTATTGCATCTGATTGTGTAGGTACTTTTCTATATTTCACTTGAGGTAGCTAACAACGTGTGGCTCGAACTAAAAGGCAATTAAGAAATATAATCTTATGTAACAAACATCGTTACATCCATACCGAAAACGGAACTAACTTAGAATAACTTCAGATAAAAACGAAAATTACAGAAGCGATATATCATGCAAAATAACTATAATTGACTTTTTTTGGTCTAGCTCTAGCTTAGGTTGCGTATATTTCAATGATAGCGGTGGTAGATATAGCGAGATTACTGGTAGCGAACGTACAAGTAGCTTACCACAATAGCATGTGCCGTCTTTTTACTAACTAGTCCAGTCCCTGAACTCTCCTTTCTTCCCGCCCCATATAGGGGCTGAACCCGGGCGGGCGAAAGAAGAGTCCAGGATAACTTGCATGCGCATGCTCAGAACGAACCAATCAAAAATTACTAGGTTTCAACCACGCCGCTCGCGTCAATGTGTCGCGCAATGCCTTTTTCAGCTCGCGCTCTGAAAGAAAACATTTTCTTTGACGTTGATATTGTCGTAAAAAACATAAAAACGTAAAAATCGAAATATGGTTTATCGTGGTCTGTACTCTTATCGACAACGAGTACGCATCATTACTCGATAATCTTTTCCCAAACATTTTTTTCGCATTGTTTCTGTATGTTGAGAGATTTTGCAAAAGTTTTTGAAAGGAAAGTCTGACGCGTACAAGTAGCTCATTTGCATAATGCAGCGCGTGCACTTTCAAGTCCGAGTCGGTGTTTTCAATTGCCAACAAATCTTGGCAAAGATTTCTTTCGTTATCTTTGATATTGTGATAAAAAAAAACAAATTGAATTTGGTTTAGCGTGGCACTGGTGAAATTCCACTGATTTGGGATTAATTGACATGTTTTTAATCAATCTGAATGCAGAAATTGTTGCTTGTATAATATCATTCAGAAAATCGCGCCACAAGCCAAATCTGGAAAGTACTTCCAAATATGGGTTTTCCCCCGATTTGGGGGGAAAAAATGGCGGCGTTCTGAGTATGCGCATGCAAGTTATCCTGGACTCTTCTTTCTCCCGCGCGAGTTCAGCCCCTATATGGGGCGGAAAGAAAGGAGAGTTCAGGGACTGGACTATTTACTAACAGGATAAGCAAGTAGCCTAATTGCGTTCAACAAAGTGGAACGCAAGCCTAATTTTGTTGCGTGACTATGGAGAGTTAGTTGCCCTGTGTAAGGTATTATAGGCTGGAAAATCCACATTCCTGTAAGGGCACAAAAATGGCCACCCCGCTTAATTTTTGCAGGGGCATGTCACGGCGTAGTTATTAACTCATGTCACCGCCAGTAAACTGGTACCGTAAGTGAGACATGTGACGAACATGTGAGCACGTGAGCAGGCAATGTAGACTGTGGTCCTTCTTTCAATGTGCTCTCGATCTCATTCTTTCGCCGTGGAATTTTGAGGCTGAGTAGTATTATATTCAATAGTCCTTTCCAGTATGATGTTATTTAAACGTTCGTTCGAGCTCACGATGAGCTTGTTTATTTTATATGTTCACGAACACGATCGCCTAGGCTTTGGGATGTTAACTCTGGAAACAGCTGTATTAAATCCCTGGGCTGTATTTGATTGCATTTGTGGATTTAGTTCCAGTTGCGACAGAAAAGGTCAGTAGTAGCCGGTATATTAT
>JAHPZR010056205.1:0-12500 GCA_019787425.1 Platygyra sinensis | reverse complement strand
GGTCCTTTCTACGGCGTGGAATCAGGTTAACATGGAATGATATAGGCGGATGTTGCATGAATCAAAATCAAAGCGAAACGCCTTTCCGTGCCTTGGCAAACATGCTTCTGGGGCTTTTAATTTAATTTTTACTCTTTCAAACCATTTTACGCATTTTAAAACGATTTTGAAATTTTTGACCCTTTCAATTTTTAACCCGTTACTCGGTTTCTCGTTACTTCGTTACTTCGTTACTCTGTTTAGTAACACCCAAAATAAACAAGCGACTGAGAAGATCCATTCGTTTCCCTGTTTAACGCTTAGCAAACACGAAGTAGTTTGAAAACAGCACACGGCATTTTTGAACCGAGCAAGGGATGATTCCAAAAGATACGCTGTCACAAAAGCGTTCTTTGCACTAAAAGGGGGAACTGATGTTACCCGAAATATGACTGCTATTGGCCGTTAAGACGAGAGTGTGGTATCGCACGCGTGAATCTGAACTCAAAAACGGATTGTATCATGCTGACAATGCTAGAGCGCATGCGTCTTACATACTGTGTTCAACCGCAAGGAAAAGCACTAAACGTTTGTGTATAATTGTGTATGAAATGCATCGACCCAACATATAGTTAACACTAACGCTAATCAATCTGCGCATGCGCTTCGTGTAAATCGTTTTTGTTCTTAAGAGAATAGTACCACAAGGATAACAAGAGAATATTGGAACCATATATAGTTTTCTGATGTTACGAAAAAACTTACGTCAGTATGGTACGTTTTACGTAGCAATCAAAGGTACCTACCCCACCCGCTCAAAACAAGGCTAATTAATTAATTGAAATTAATTAATTAAACAAACATTAAAGTTTATACCTTATTGCCATAGTGCTTTAGCGGCGTCAACCCCCAAACCATCCCAATAGTGCACTCTGCACTAAAATCCATACCCTATTCCGCGGCACGTACCTATATAGCCCATATATGGGAGTACCCCCCCCCCCCCCCGCCGGGGGGATATAATACAATACAAAGCTTTGCATAAATTTGTCGGAGTATTGGAGAACCCTCCAAAATTAAGGTGTAATATAATATCACCAGGGATATCACACCTATAATTCAAGCGCATCCCGAATTGATACGTTGAGAACACTGGAAATTATACCTGAATTTTTGAAAACAGGGTTAGCAAAGATAAGGGCTCATTCTACTACTTGGCAATTAAAAGCAATAAAATCCGTCCAAAGGCCGATAAAAAAGCCTATATCTGACGCCGAGCAGTAAGTTAATGGTCCCTAGAAGCATTCCAATGAGTCGAAGTTTAGAATGACGCAAATTTTAGAACATTTATTCAGTAACCTGACTTCCGGCGAAGTTTCAAAACGGTGTCATTTCAGCCTAGAAATTTTTAAGTTCAGTTCGCTGCAGCGATAGAGTGCCTGATGAAGCTTACATAGCAACTTACATAGTCAGCAAAACACTACTTTTTTCGCGGTCCGATAAACTACAGGATTTCGCATGGAATAGACAACCAACTGAATGAAATTAAACATAGTGCACAACTTGTCACCTTGTCTGCACAAGCGACTGGTCTATGGCTCAATGCCATTAGAGCTCGCTGAAACTAGACCTAGATCCAATTTTTCCGAGTCGAGAAATGCTTTTTCCAAGGTACGATCAGCTAAGCTTAACACCGACGTAAAAATATTAGTGCCTGACACAGACTATTTTGGCAAAACAGCACTTAAACAAGACATCATATACCTGTCAACACCATGCGGAAATCACACTATCACACACTTTCGCTGCACTGGTTCAGGCTTACACAGCAACTTAAATAGACAGCAAAACCATACTTTTTTCGCGGACCGATAAACAACAGGATTTCGCATGGAATTGATTCCTACATGTCAGCATAAACGACGCCGTTACGTGACATTTCAGCCTAATATCTCTCTGTATTTCCAGAAACATACCTAGAGAATTTGACTTGTCCTGACTGATAATCTTGATACAATTCTCTCCTAGAGCTAGCTCTCCACAAGGCTTATCGTAGTTCAAATAAAAAGGAAATAACTTTTCTGTATGCCTTTCGAGGCCAGGGAGTCTAAATTCACTTTGTTTTAGTTGAATCACGAATTGTACAATTTAATTAGCAGTGCATTAAAATGAAATTCGAGTCTAAATAAACACGAACGTACACATATCAAAACCACAGCGGAGAGTTGATCTATAGCTTTCTAAAGGCCTAAATCGTCCTGAATGGACTGAGCAAGAGCTTCTTACATGGAGAATCGCTTGAACTTCAAACAAACTCGGACATAATTAATTGCCGCATGCTGTCAGCAGGTCAATTACCGACCGGAAACCACAGCAATAATCTCCCCCGCGCTAGCGAATTACAGACATGTCTGATAGTTAGCTAGGCCGAAAACGCCTTAAATTGATAAAACAAGGAAATGAAAGGTTTACTCACGATCGATCAGCCTTTGACGTGCTTTCCTTGACACTGTTCGTGGCCATGTTTTGCTCGCAAATAGCAATGTCCCGGATGTACTTCGATTTCAAGCGGCGGGGAAGTACAATCTCATCTCTACAACAGATTTTTTTCGAAGTCTTAGTCCGCATCAAAGTTCAGGCCAAATAACGCCAACAGCAGCTAGAAATGTCTGCTACATTGCACGTCTAAGCCCTAAATTGATGCGGCTAAGGCTCTTTGCTGTCTAAAGCAAGCACACATTATCGTCACATGCAGCGTGTCCAAACGGGACTAAATCACGTCCCGCACCCAAAAATACATCTCAGGACGGCTTCATGCACGATAATGGACGACGCTTGCTAGCAAATCGTTCGACTTGCACCTTCATTGGACTTAATGATGTCCTCCGGCAGACTTCCTTTAGACAGCAGTTATAGAAAGCTAATTGAACAACGTCACCTCCGAGATACCGCGCGAAACTAACATTCAGCCGAGTGTAGCCACAGGCAGACCACTCTATGTGTTCGTGGTTTAATATAGAGAATGTATGAGAGTTATGAATAAAGCTCTGAAAATTGCATATTTAAATCACATCTCGGCCTAAATATCCCAATAAAGTTAAATGAAACCATAACCGACTCATGTATGGTGTTTTTTCGCATTCCTGGGCCGTCTAAAGCGTCTTACAGCGAAATTACTTTTGGCCGGTTACGGTTAGACATAAGAAGGAGACAAGGCATGCAACTTCGAGGCCGTCAGCCGCGACCTCCTCCACTTCAAATTGGAATTAACGCAAAAATACTGAAAATCTCACCTGAATGGCGACGGATCTTGATAGATGAGTTTTTTCGCTATCTCTTCGCCGAATTTCAGCTTCATCCCTCCAACAGTTTCCGAGAAAATCGACGCTGAAGTCACAAATATGGCTTTCTCAATATGATCGGTGCCAAACTCAGCGACCAAAGGAATGCAGGCTGTTTCAAATCTACCAATCAGCGCTTGGCTTTCTGCAGTTTTTTGGCTTCCCGCGGGAAAACCGTGGGAAGCCAAGCGCTGATTGGTAGGTTTGAAACGGCCTGCATTCCTTGAATTCCTTTGGTCGCTGAGTTTGGCACCGATCATATTGAGAAAGCCATATTTGTGACTTCAGCGTCGATTTTCTCGGAAACTGTTGGAGGGATGAAGCTGAAATTCGGCGAAGAGATAGCGAAAAAACTCATCTATCAAGATCCGTCGCCATTCAGGTGAGATTTTCAGTATTTTTGCGTTAATTCCAATTTGAAGTGGAGGAGGTCGCGGCTGACGGCCTCGAAGTTGCATGCCTTGTCTCCTTCTTATGTCTAACCGTAACCGGCCAAAAGTAATTTCGCTGTAAGACGCTTTAGACGGCCCAGGAAGGCGAAAAAACACCATACATGAGTCGATTATGGTTTCATTTAACTTTATTGGGATATTTAGGCCGAGATGTGATTTAAATATGCAATTTTCAGAGCTTTATTCATAACTCTCATACATTCTCTATATTAAACCACGAACACATAGAGTGGTCTGCCTGTGGTGTAGCCTGGGTAAAACTTAACACCAAGTGGATAAGGGGCAAAGAGAGGGAGGGAGGGGGGAGGGGGGGTTGGGCTAAACAAAATAAAAGATAACATTTCAGGCTAGGTAAGCTCTACAAGCTTCTGCCATTAAGGATTTCCCTCCCTTCCCCCCCCCCCCCCCCCCTAGTAAACAAGCAGTAAACAAGCTAATATTAGACACTGGGGAAGTTGTGAAAAGTTACACAAAAAAAGTTACACAGTGCCGATTTGAAAAATAAATTTTTGTTCTAGAGTTTTGCGGCTTTCTGTGCCTCCATCGGCACTGTTAATCCTCGGCACTGTTAATCCTCACGGTATCAACGAACGCTTTTCATTCAACTAATTTATTCTGTTGTTTTTTCACGTTGCCAGGCACCAACCAATAGCGTAGCTCCATATTTCTCTATATAAACCACACACAACCCACAATTCCTCGATTCGCTCCGACGAAGGGCTAGCGCTCGAAACGTCAGCTTTCGAATCTCTTTACGGTGGCTATTTCACATTATCAACTCAGTTCATAAAGAAAAAAAGTCTATAATGGCAATATTTTGGCTTATCAATATTAGCTATTTATACAAAAGTACTGACGGAGGAATACATTTAGAGAAAAAATCTATAGTGACATGATTTTGGCCTATCAATATAACTATTATACGGCGTTTAATGGAGAATGTACTGTTTGTATATTTCATCAAGTACATCCTTTTTATCAGGAAAACTGAGACCTTGCTATGTGAGCAATTCCCATAGCGTGGGCGACCCAAGGTGTTCCAACGACGGGTCTTTAAATGCTAACTCAAAATGGAGACAGGAAGACAACGTTTCGAGAGCCATTTCCCTAGATCCTTTACTCGTAAAACTTCTTGTTTTTGTTTTCCCACAGTGGTGGTTTCTTAAATACTAAACTCTCAGATATTTAAACGAGTCACTTTGTTGATTTAATGCCAACCTCAACATATGTTTTAGCAATTCGTTTGATGGTTGTAAAAGAACATTTTAATTCGGCGTGAAAGAAACTCTGAGGTGACTAGTGGTAGAGAAGATTGACGCAAGGTCCAAATGTACCATATGTTGCGCAAATAGAATTCAAGTTGTACATACTTGACACTAACTGATCGCCAGTCACAGTTTAAAGCCGTCTCAAAATTGCGCAATGCTGTGTCCATCTTCGTTAGAAAGTTTGGCAGTGTTCTACTAATAACGGATTTTACTTGAAACAAGTCTTCCAAAACAAATTCTAGATATTGTTTGTAAATGAAATACATCTCGTGAAGATCTTTTTTTGGTTCCAAAAAGAGCACTTGATAACCCCAAGGAAAGTGGGATCCTCCCTAGCTCTCAGCTGAATCTTGAAAAACTGACGTTTCCAATTGTTTACAAAATCTTCCGTGGATTTTTCGGAATGACTTTTAACGGTGGTTAATAGAAGTTCCTTAATTTGTTTGATTTCGTCGTCAAGAAAACTTGTAAAACAGTCTCGCAATAATAAAAAGGAGGCTCTCGTATGGTCCTGCATATCTATGAGATGAAGCAAATAGTCAAGGTGGGGCAAACCAAGATTTTCAGTGGGCAGTCTTCGTTAAACAATGCACATTTTTCTCTCTTGTTTTGATATTCACTGGAGATTCTTACAAAATCATCAGACGCTCTTAAAAGGTCGACAGAAGCCATTGTTGTATAATTTTGGCAATCATGCCCACGGTCTTGCAGAAGTGCTATTTCTTGTTTAGAAAGATCAAGATCTAACGTTGTAGTAAACCAGTTTTCAATAGTACTGACGAGGAAGTATTCCGATTCCAGGGTAGGATAGTGGAGATTTCCATTAAATTGCTGTATTACATCAACAACTTTGCACCATGGACTGTCCCACTCACAAGAATCGCCACCAAAGAACTTGGCCAAGTACATTGGAGTAATTCCATCTTTGTTTGGACAGTTTACATCAATGCCTAGGACTTTCTTTTCCGAAAGTAAACGTTCTACGAATGTCCACATTCCTCGACTAGCAGCAATGTGGTACAAAGTCAAATCTGATCGACTTCTATCACAGCCTATATTTATGGTGGTGTATTTAAGGATATGATCCAGAAGAGCAAAGGCTGACCATGAAGCAACTTCCACCTCTAGGGCTGTTAATGCACTCGGTATATGCAAGACTCAAGAACAGTCTGTATTTGACAGCATACAGTACTGACAGCCATAACGACGAAAAGCCATTTGCATTTTTAAGGAAGGCGTTAGCTCCTAAGGAGAGATACTTGTGAATGGCAATCAAATTTGCACCTTGAGCTGCTCTGTGTAAGGCGTTATAGCCTTCTGCATCGAAACACTCATCAATTACTTTAGCTCCTTTTGGATGAGACAGAATCGCTTGGGTCAATGGTCCGTCTCCAGTTCTGATAGTTTCAACGTTTCCTTTATAGGTTTGATCTTCATATCTATCAATGAAGTAGTCAAATATTGCATTTTCGGTTAGTAAATATTTCTGCCAGTGGCCATTCCCCAGTAAAAATTCAGAAAGGTAATGGAGGTAATGTAGCTTGTGATACGAGGCTAAGTGGAACACTGAATTCTCAAAGGAATCTCCACACGTGATCTTTACCTCTACATTATGTTTTACCAGGACTTTGGACATGTGACGGCCACCGGTGCGTAAATAAACCAGAAGAGGAGTCATTCCTGACAAATCGCGGCAGTTAACATCCAGACCCACTTGTAATGCCGTGTTCATCGTATACACGAGATTGTGAGTTACCAGTGCTAACAAAGAAGAGCAGTTCGTGGTGTCTGGAAACATGGTTACAAACTTATAGAGAAGTCTTGTGATATATTTTAGAATCTTGGTTGGATCTTGAGGCTCATAATGGCTTTTTACTTTTCACTGATAATGAAATCGTAGACAAAAACGAAAGGAGTTAATAATTGTACGAAAAGACTCCACCATACCGATTGTTCCCTAGTAAAACTTTTGAAACATTCGTTTTCTGCAGTATTATATCCCACACTGTTTGAGTTTTGTTATCAATCATTGAGGGAAGCAAAGGCTCTTGGATTGTCCTCGTTGTAGCAGAACATACTACAAGCTCAACCAATGCTTCTATCCAGGGATATTTTTCATTCCGTCTACTTCTAGCTGTTTCTGGAGAGACACCTTTCACATCTCCTATCCAGTCTTTTGGTTGTCTGGTATACAAATCAATAAGGTACTCAGAACCAACGAAATCTATGTCCTTCACAACGTAGTGCAAAGCTGTCATTCCGTTATTGTCAGAGGCATAGTAATCACAGCCGAATTCGAACAGGGGGCGGAAAATGGCCTTGGCGTAACATACCGCTGCACTGTGAAGAGGAGTCGACCCATTCAGACTTGCTGCATCGATATCTGCCCCATTTTCAACCAGGAGAGTCACAAGTGATGGGAATCCATGACAGGAGGCGATGTGGAGAGGAGTTGAGCCACTGCAATCACCTGCATTTACATTCGCTCCATATTTGATAAGCAGCTCAGCAGTGCTGTGGTAGCCATACATAGCAGCAATGTGCAGAGGAGAAAATCCACACGGACAATGATCTTGGTCAACATTATACGGCAGCGATGGTTCAAACTGTGTTGATGATGTAATTTTAGTGTCGCACTGAACAGAGGTATTCGTTCCTAATGCTACAAGTGCTTTCAGTGTGTTATAATTATTCGTCTGCACAGCCTCGTGTAGTGGGCGTCGGCCCGCGGAATTTGCTGCAGTTAACTGCACTTTGGTTTTCATTTAGCAATGACTCAATTACAGAAAGATGACCTCCCCTGACTGCCGCATGGAGAGCTGTTTCACGTAAATAAAGGTGACGATTGTCAGATTTATGCATTTTTGATGTTTTCAATTCGCTGTCCTCTTGATCAGAAAACATCGAGGAAGGAATATCGTGGACACAATCGTCTTGTATTCCCTCTCTCAGAAGATACTGCACCACATTGTTGTGGCCCCTAGCGGCGGCGTGATGTAGTGAGACACCATCCAGAACCCCGCCAGCTTCCTTGAGAGCCTGGACGGTCTGAAGGTGACCATTTGTTGCTGCTAACTGCAATGCAGTGTTGTTAACTCCCGTTGTCCTCGTGATATTCAATTGTGACCAATAAGAAATTTTACAACGTCGGTGTTGCCCTCTTGAGCGGCTGCATGCAGTAGTGAATACCCGCACAACTTTCTTTTACATTCACTGACGAGATCGTCGGAATAAGAAGAAATTTCGGCATCTAGATACTCAATGCTGTGACTTAGGTTAGCTCCTCTCTTAATCAAGGATTTCAAGTTATTTAAACGCCCCGAAATTGCCGCTATAAAGGAAGGTGTGCGCTGATGTTTATCTAAGCAGTCAACGTCAGAAAAGTGCTGCACCATGAGCCAAGTCACATCTGCATTAAATGAACTTGAACTGTGATGAAGTGCCGTTGCCCGGGTCACAGGGTCAGTTGTGTTGATGCGGCTTGAGGAGAGCGACAGAAATTGTTCGACCATAAATTTGTCCAGGCCCCCTTCAGCAATATGACTTGCCAGATGAAATGCCTCGTCGGGTCTAAGCCCCGGGGGGGGGGGGTACTCCCTATAATGGCCTGTACGGGAGGCTCCGCCCGAAAGGGGTACCTTTTTCAGGTTCAGGTATATGAAAGGGTAGGGATTTCACAAGTTGAGGTATATAAAAGGGTAGGGAAATCGGTCATTTAGGTATTTAAAAGGGCTTAATTTAGGTACTTCCCTTGAAATTGTTCTAACTATCAAACTTTTTTTTTGAAACTTGGTGTAATGAACATTCATGATATGAACATTATAAAAATACAATTAAAAAAATGGGGGTCACCGTGCCTTGTTTACGCAGTCTCAGCAGGCTCTTAAAATGGGGTATTTTTACTGGTTGCGCTTTAAAAGTTCGAATCACCTTCATACAGAATTAAATGTTGGTTACTTTGAAAGACACAAAATGTTGCCTTGAAAGTAAAGACTTCATTTATTGACATAAGAGCAGTATTGCTTCATTTTAAGCCGTTTTTGATTGACTGGTTGCAGGGATATTGCACTTTTTGCCGACAGTTCCGTGGCTAACTTGGAGTCCTCGCCTTGTCCAAATACACTCAGTTGGGCAACTATTTTCCAAAAAAAAAAAACATGTTCTACTATCAAACGTTTTTTTCCTCTTCAAATATGTTCTTCATTAGACTATTCTTAGCAAATACCTGAAATAAAAATCGGGGGTCACTGTAGTGTTTCACGGTCGGTGAAACATCTTGATTTAACAAAGAATGCACGCATTAAACAGATTTAACTTGACACTCCTGACCATGTGCTTTTAATCACCCCTAATACCTTGCGACCGTACACGATTACATCATAGATACTACAATCTCTCCCTTTTTCGAATAAATTGTCCAGTCCAGTTTCTTAAACAATGACAATACATACTATAACGGTTTCTCAATGACTACTAACTCAAGGAAAATGATCCAATGTCCAAGACTTAAATCAATGCAAAAATGACATATTCATAAAGTTGAAATGTCCTTCGCAAAAACTGTCCATTGTGTAAACAAAGTTTCACCCGAGTTCATAATCTTTTAGCCTCTGAGGTTGACGATTCCGCCTAGGCCGCAACGCATAATGCTGAGTTGAAACTCTTGGTTCCTCTTCCTGACTAGTTTCTGGATCTTCTGACAATGTCCCTTTAAGATTGCTGGCTGCTGGTTCTTGTGATTTGTCCTCCTCATACTTCTGTAGATGAGTAACATTTCTTTTGTAGTGGATGCCAGCAGGAGACTTAATTTCCACATGACCTCCTTGTTTGTTGACCACTTCATAGGGTGTGGCTTCAAATGATGGTGACAGCTTGTCTGTCTTCGGTTTCTGAAGAAGAACTTTGTCTCCCTCTTTCAGGTTAGACTCACAAGCACCTCTCAGATTATCAGCATAGTCTTTGCCCTTTTGCTTTCTTTCACGATCTCTGTCCAAGACTTCACTGTCATTACTAGCTGAGCGCAATTCTTCCACACCTGGGAGCTTTGAGCGAATCTCTCTTCCAAATAACAATTTCGCAGGACTCACTCCAGTAGTTGTGTGTGGCGTGCTTCTGTATCCAAGCAAGAATTTCTGCAATTCCTTTCGCCAGTCACGTCCCTCGCTGTGCGCAACACGCATCGCTTTCAGCAGACTTCTATTTTGTCTCTCTACCTCACCATTGGC
Organism: Platygyra sinensis; assembly: GCA_019787425.1. Lineage (NCBI taxonomy): Eukaryota > Metazoa > Cnidaria > Anthozoa > Scleractinia > Merulinidae > Platygyra > Platygyra sinensis. Next base: position 2,235 of record JAHPZR010056205.1, on the reverse strand, counting down.
TTGTGGCCACAATGGAGTCGATGTTCTGTGTTCGATGTTGTTGTCTTTGAGGTAGACTTCAAACTCTTCTGACACAAATTGTGGACCATTGTCTGTTTTTATTGACAGTGGTAATCCATGAGTCGCAAACATTGCTTCCAGACAGCTAATCATTTTGCCAGATGTCACTGATTTGGTTACAGCTACTTCAAAGAATCGACTAAAATAATCAACAACCACCAGTAGATATTCACCCGTCGGAAGGGGTCCCAGCAGATCTACTGCGAGGTCTTGCCATGGCTGTGTAGGCAGTTCTGTTCTCTTCAATGGTTCTGGGGGCAACGGTTTCCCAACAAGCTGGCAACCATGACATGTTCTGCACCTTTGTTCTGCTTGACGGTCTATACCGGGCCACCATACTTTGGTACGGAGTCTTTGCTTGGTCTTAACGATCCCTTGATGGCCTTCATGTGCCAGATCTAGTACTTGCTTGCGAAGTTTCATCGGAATGACTAATCTAGTTCCTCTCAACACTAACTTTCCTAGCACAGTTAACTCGTTTCTCACAGCTTTGAAAGCTGGCTCGCCGACAGTCCAATCATTGGTCTGAACACATTTCCTTAGCATTGCAATTTCTTCATCTTCAGCAGATGCTTCTTCAATTTCCTGGATAGGTATGGCTCTGGGGGCTGCATTCTCTGCAACATACCGAATGTATTCTTCTGCCACATTCTTGCTTTCATTTGAAATTTCTTGGGTTAGGCGAGATAAAGCATCAGCTATGTTCTGTGGGCCTGGACGATACATCACTGTAAACTCATATGGTTGAAGTCGTAAGACCCATCTTTCGATTCTCGCAGAGGGCTGAGATTTACTTGAATAGATCACTTCAAGTGGTTTGTGATCAGTCTCCAACTCAAAATGTTTTCCATATAGATAAACATGGAACCTTTCACAGGCCCAGACTAGAGCCAGAGCTTCTCTTTCGGTTTGGGAATATCTTCTTTCAACTGCTGTCAGACTTCGGCTTGCGTAGTAGACTGGTCTCCAATTGCCATTTTGTTCTTGAACAAGAACAGCACCCAGTCCAACCGGACTTGCATCAGCAATGACTCTTGTTTTGGCATCTTTGTCATAGTAAGCTAACACTTCCGCACTAGCTAGTGTTTCCTTCAGAGCTTTGAACGCTTCTTGTTGCTTCTCACCCCATTTGAATGTTACACCTTTTCGTGTCAGCTGTCGAAGTGGTTCTGAAACTGTGGCCAGATTTGGAATGAATTTTGCACTGAAATTCACAAGTCCCATAAAACTTCTCACTTCTGCTACAGACTCAGGCTCTCTGGCATTGACTACTGCTTCAACTTTGGATTCTGTTGGTCCAATACCACGTGCAGACAATAAGTATCCCATAAATTCTAACTGGGGCATCTTGAACTTGCATTTCTCACCATTCAAGGTCAAACCTCTTTGTTGCAATCTTTGTAGCAGCTTCTCAAGCCTCTCATCATGTTGCTGGTCATCTTTACCATGAAGAATGATATCATCAGATATATTACGCACTCCTTCACATCCATGCAGAGCTTGCTGGATAGCATGCTGATAGATCTCAGGAGCAGAGGTTACGCCAAACATTAATCTCTTGTAACGATAAAGTCCAGCATGTGTTGAGAATGTTGTGATGTCACGTGATTCTTCACTCAGTTCCAGTTGATGATAGCCCCATTTAAGGTCTAACTTAGAGAACACACTGCTTTGGGTCATGTCCTGGAGGACCTCATCAACGGTGGGGATTGGATGTCTTTCTCTCACAATAGCTTCATTTGCTCTGCGCATATCAACGCACAATCGAATCTCACCAGAAGGTTTGGGAACTACTACTATTGGGCTGACCCAAGGGGTTGGTCCTTTTACTTTCTCAATAATGTCCATCTGCTCTAACTCATGCAACTTGCTCTCTACGTTCTCTCGCAGACTAAATGGCACTCGCCTAGGATGCTGGGCAACTGGATTGACTTCTTTATTCACATGGATTTTAACTTGATAGTCAGTTAACTTGCCCACTCCTTCAAAACATGCTTTGTATTTATCAACAAGGTCTGGTGTACTTACGGCATTAACCTGTGGTCCCAGTCTTAGTACATCCAATTCCATGGCTGTCTTCCTGCCCATTATTGGCCTGCCTTCATTGCAGATGACAATAAATTCAGCTGTGGCATCTTTTCCAGCTAAGTTTACTAATGCCTCGAACTTTCCCAG
>JAHPZR010056204.1:2500-7500 GCA_019787425.1 Platygyra sinensis | reverse complement strand
ACGATTGTTGAAATCATCATCTTGCGTAGCCCGTTTGTGTTCAGTCAATTGTGTTGAGACTTCTGCCGGTCGGAGTATTTGATCCTCTTAACTGAGTTCAGTCTGTTGCTGGACTTGTCCCTGTCTTAAATAGTGGTCAGTAATTGTCTTTCTACTTCGTCATTAAAAATATGTTTGAACCTTAAGAGAACGCAAAACGCGAAGAGTTTTTGAAAATAGTATGCCTTTACACTAATCTCTTAAATAAATAAAGAAATAAATACATAAATATACATATTTTTTACTTCTATTGCGCGTGTTATATCGTAAGCGGCTCACACGCGCATCACAAAATGAAAAGACAATTACAATTTCAAACTGATAATACTAGTTACAATAAGCTTATGTTAAAATAAATATGGGTAGATAAATGACAATAGTAGCTTATAACAGCAAAATACGTAATAGAAAAGCTCTCGTGTATAATAAGTAAACTAACGATACTAACAATAGCAAAATTGCAATTTGCAAAAGTTGTGATCTATACAAAGGGGCAAGTACATTTAGAGCTTTAAGACAAAAAGCTCAATTTTAAACTGTATTGTATAGATAAAGGGCTGGTCCAGAAACGATCGGAGGGATGGGCCCAGAGAAGAGAGCAGGTGGGTCATCAGTTTTCGAGGCCCTGTAGGAAAAAGGGGTGGGGTCATTTGATTTTTAGCGACACTGGTGGGGGTGAGGGGGGGGGGGGGGGTGGGTCATTCTCTTTCAAAACCAAGAGTCAGGCACTTACTTAAAAGGGACTGTTTTTAAGAAAAAAATGGAAAGCTTGATTCTGCATGTAAAAGTTGTGGCCACCACCCATGAACTTAAAGGCGCTTGCAGCGTTACCGATGTGTAATTTTGTTTTTCGTACCTTATGTAAAAATCAAAGGGTTTTTATCCTTAACCTGTACATTGAACGCCACAGTCTGGCACCCGAAAAAGGAAACTTGGCAAAAAAAAAGAAGTGACTTAGTTGTCCAGCTCACCCCCCCCCCCCTCATTCAATTGTCTTAGCAGCGTATCCACCATAAAACCATACAAAAAACTGACTGCCATGCAAATGCACCAGCTCAATAACAAGCCGAGGAACTAGATTACAAGCTTGGAATCAGACTACTGTGTTTTGTAGGAAGATAGGAGTGATACCTCTAACGAAAAACAACCTCCCTCTAACACACTTTTACGTTCGGGAATTCCAACAGTTTGGAAGTAACAGTGACAGTGATGTGCCGTTAAGCAAACTTGGCAATAAAAGCTAAAAGAGTAGTTTTTAATAATGCTTTGGTATAGTATGTTACATTATGTACCCCCCAGTCCAATTCCAAAAACCGCGCCATCACCCCGGGCAATCCCCGGCATGTGACTCGCGTTAAAGCTCACTGTACCCCAGTGGGGAATTTGACCCCAAAATGAGGCCCGCCGGTGGGGCATTTTGACTTTCGTTTCAAAAACAGGGTCTGTCAGCGGTCGGACAAACAAAAGAATTTACGAGCAATTCTTTGATTCAGGTGATGCACGTGAGCCGCGTTCACGGGTTATTGCTCTTGTCGATTCCGCGTGGGTTTTTCTGTTGTTGTCGTTTTGTATATATCGTGGAATATGCCTTTGTTTAAAGTGTGGAGCGAAGACAAGCTGAACAAGAAATTCGTAGTGGCTGCAAATTTTTGGCAGAACTTGTTTGCAAAGGTAAGCGGATTCTGTTGCATGTTTTGCACAGTTGCTTTAACATGCTTGAGGGTGGGGGATTTGACCCTCTTTGAAGCTCTAACGGGTGGGGCATTTGACCGTCTAAACTGGCAACATAGCGGGAATTTGACCAAAAGTTTTCGAAAAAGTCAAATGCCCCGGGGTTTGCCCGGGGGGGGGGGGGGGGCATGGGCGGTTTTGGAATTGGACCGGTACATTATATTATTATACTGGCTGGTGTTTGTAGCCGATATAACGCACTCTTTGATTGGCTAAGTGCAGTTTAACGAAAGGGCATTATTCTCCCGGAATGCCACGGGCCTATTACGGATTATGCAAATGGGGAAAGGAAAAAACACAGGTTATCCAAAGCTAGACCACATTTTCTTTATTTACATTGAAAATCGTTTTGATACAAGACGATGAGTGACGATTAACATTCAGAGAGTTAGTTATATTACTATTTTAAGGAAAAAATGAAGTTATATCGGCAAATTACGAACGAGTTAATTGGTCCAAGGTCAGCAGCCGGTAAGTCCAAAACTTCTACTGTGCTTCCTCTGTTTATTGACGACAAATATCGCCGAAATGTTTTATTTTACTGGCAGTTTTCCTTTCCTTTCGTGGTTTTTTCTCTTTGATGTATGAACATTTCAATTTCTTCCTGACCAATTAACTCGTTCGTAATTTGCCGATGTAACCTCATTTTTTTCCTTAAAATAGTAATATAATTAACCCTCTGAATGTTAATCGTCACTCATCGTCTTGTATCACAACGATTTTCAATGTAAATAAAGAAAATGTGGTCTAGCTTTGGATAACCTGTGCTTTTTCCTTTCCCAATTTGCATAATCCGTAATCGGCCCGTGGGCATTCCGGAGAATAATGCCCTTTCGTTAAACTGCACTTAGCCAATCAAAGAGTGCGCTATATCGGCTACAAACACCAGCCATATAATAATGTAATGTACCGGTCAATTCCAAAACCGCCCATGTCCCCCCCCCCCCCCGGGCAAACCCCGGGGCATTTGACTTTTTCGAAAAAATTTTGGTCAAATTCCCCGCTATGTTGCCAGTTTAGACGGTCAAATCCCCCACCCCTCAAGCATTTTAAAGCAACTGTGCAAAACATGCAACAGAATCGCTTACCTTTGGAAACAAGTTCTGCAAAATTTGCATCCATTACGAATTTCTTGTTCAGCTTGTCTTCGCTCCACACTTTAAACAAAGGCATATTCCACGATATATACAAAACGACAACAACAGAAAAACCCACGAAAGGAAAGGAAAACTGCCAGTAAAATAAAAACATTTCGGCGATATTTGTCGTCAATAAACAGAGGAAGCACAGTAGAAGTTTTGGACTTACCGGCTGCTGACCTTGATCACTTATTAGCAAAGTTTTTTTTTTTTTTTTTTTTTTTTTTTTTTTATAGAGATCGGAAAACGGATGGCGGCGATTATGAACCTGACACCCTGTCGGGCTTGCACCGAAGTATAGAGAGGTTTCTTTCCGAAGGCAGGTCTCTTTTCACTGTCCTTTCATATTCAAAAGGCGTTTGGTGGACACCAGAGCAGTACAGCAGTCAACATCAACAAATTATCTTGCTGTAACACAAGCCAGTTTTACCATCTTCAAGAACCATCAGATTTAAACAGCCGAGTGTTTTTTTTGTTTTTTTTTTTTGTTTTTTTTTTTTTTTTTTCCGGTGAGGACATTCGCAGCATCTCTGAGTGTCAGTTCAAGATCTTTAACGGGCCCAGTAACTATAATCCAGGGACCTCAGAAAGGGCGAAGAGTTTTCATCAAAAGTGACGTCGAAGAGTAGTGCTGATTCCGTTTAAATTGTATTCCCTTTTACTGACACGGCCGCACGGCTTTTGAGCGAGTTTGAAGCACTTCTCTGTAGGAATTGACGTTTGAGGGTTAATTCTTGAGAATGTCGATGAAATTCTCTCGTCATTTAGTAACACAGCTGTACTAAAACACGTTTTGCGGCCGTATTGATCATTGTTTTTCTAAAAATAATATATTTTCTTTGACGGAGTGCGCGTTATTTCGCTGACTTCTGTTACGCAGTTTGACGGTTTGGAAAGATGAATGAATATATAAGCGCGCGTATCACCGGATGTAAAGTAACTTCCCCTTTAATTTCTTTAGAGCCGTTTTGTTAGCCATATAATAAACAACTTAATAACCTCGACCGTTCGGTCGTTACGGAAAAAAATCTCAAACCTCGGCCTACCGTAATGACCTTGCTATCGCTCGGTCAATACGGCAAGGCCTCACTTATAGATTTTCCCGTAACAACCTCACTCTCGGTTATTAAGTAGTTTTTACATTACATTACATTACATCACATTACATTATTTCAATACATACTTTTGTATCTGGTTAGGAAATAAATCTAAATGCAAGCCAAATTTTTATTCTTTATAAGGGGGGTGGGTCATGTAATTTTCAACTTTCATTTAGTGGTGGGTCAATTAGTCTTGCGCCAAAACGAAGGGGTCAGTCATGTGTTTTTTATCCACCACATTTCCAAATGCTTCGGTCCACCCCCATCCCCCTATACACCAGCTGCTGATGGGTAACCATTGAAGACTGTACAGAAAAGGAGTAATATAATCGAATCGGCTAACATTGCAGATAAGACGTGCAGCTGCATTTGCACGCGTTGGAGTTCAGTGTGCAACTGGTTGTTAGTTGGCCCATGTAGGAGACTATTACAATAGTCCAAGCGACTGGTCACGAAAGCATTCTGTAAGATTTTTGTACATTCAATACTAAGAAACTTTCTAATTCTTCTAATGTTAAATAATTGGAAGAATGCGGCCTTACATATGTTATTCATGTGGGTGTCCATTTTTACGTGTCTATCAAACCAGCACCCAAGGTCCTTGCCTTCGCCAGCCTGTGAAGTCACACTTTCACCGACTTTCAGGGTGTCTATGGTAACTTTAGAGAGTTGTTGTCGTGTGCCAATGTTGATGAACTCCATTTTGCCATCGTTCAATCTTAACCTTTCCTGTAGCATCCACCCCTGATGTCAGCGATTTAGTTTTGCATAGCCTCAACAGCAGCGGACTGCTCATTGCTGAAGTCAGCGTTTATGGAGATATACAAATGTTCATCATTAGCGTAGGTATGAACGTCAGGTAGGTGGCGCTCGATGATCCCCATCTGTGTTCTATCTCAGCAATATCAAACGTAAGTTTCCACAATTCTCTAGCTCTGCCCTTTAGTACTCTGTCCCTCTACTCCCATGTTTTTTTTTTTTATGTTCACTC
>JAHPZR010056203.1:12500-81247 GCA_019787425.1 Platygyra sinensis | reverse complement strand
TGGTGTCCATCTACTAATTCTTCACTTCAAATTTCCATCTTCCAAATCCATCAAATCTTCAACATTTCATCTTTTCCTTAATTTAACCTATTCTTTAAGAAAAAATATCTCTTTCCCAAAATGATCAAAAATCATCTAAAAATTTACGCAAAATCGCAAAACAATGGTTATTGTTTTAAATAGAGGGATTTCGCATTGTTTGAAACGTGAATGAGATATTGACAGAAAGGCCATGTTAACTGGGCGACGTCAAAACAGCCTTCAGGTAAAATCTCCCCCGAAAAGAACATCAACCGATTGTTGACATCGTTACTTCACACTAATGCTTGCGCATTTAATCCCTATATTTAAAGATTATTTTTCAATTTCCATATTACACACATCTTGTTTTCCACACTCCGTATGGATATCACTAAAACAGGCCTGATAGGGAATGGCGAATGGGAAATTTAAATAGAACATTGAAAATGTTTTTTTTTTATTTAGATTTTTTGTTGATAATTTCTATACTCCGCATTTTCTACACTCCTCATTTTCCAACCTCCACACTCCCATTTTCCACACCCCGCATTTCGTACACTCCATATTTTCTGCACTCCGCACTCCGCACTTTACACACTCCGCTTCCGTGTATTCCACCGCACCAGAATGGAGGCTGAAAACTTGTTGGGAAAAATGTTCATCGGAAGCGCCACAATTTCCGACGCCAGCCTGAAAATAAGGCCTTCAAACTCGGCAAGATTGCGAAAATCTCAATGTTAATCTTGTTCTCTTTTCTTAGGAATCATAATTATATTTGTCTGTTATGACTGTTATGTATAGCGATGCTCACTGTTTTGTACAAACAAGTCTTTTGATATTCAAATTTTACCAACCACAGAACAAAAGAATCCTTTGTTTCGACAGCCAATAAACCTCTGACGAGTATCGTTATATCAGTAGCTTTTAATATCAAGTCAATTCAAGCGATGTCTTTCTGACCCCGGTCAAATCACACACATCAAATTCTGCAAGGTTTGCGAGTACGTTAAATGGCACAAAGCGCCCTTGAAATTGGCGGGAAATATCTGTCACGCCCTCAGGTTGCGATCATGACTTCTTATTTTAATTGAATAATTAAGTGAATTTTATGTCTTCGAAGGTGTCAAATGTCCATTCAGTTGTTTCAAACAGAAGCATTTAAGATCTTTTCCGCTGAAGTCCTTTGATTCATGTTTACCGAGTATTCACAAAGAGCTTTTGTTCTTTGATCAAGTCGAGATAACAATCACTGGAAGATCTGAAGAGAGCGCGCCAATCATTATGACCGCAAACAACTTGCCATTAACAACATACTGACATGCTACTTTGATAGGAAACATAAACGGGTCCCAAACTTTCCTATGGCTGCATGAATATAAGTTTTCTGGCGAAGTTTTTTATATTTCTGTTGGATACAAAAGGAGCAGTCCTTGTTGCATTGAAAGATCACGCAGTCTTATTGGTTGCATTTCGTGAAAGAGGTGTCACGACTTTTCAGAGAACCAATCACTAGCGAGATTCGAGACCACGTGAACAGCACATGAGGTGAAGAAGTGTTGTCGTACCTCAGCGTGCATTGGATTGAATGGAGGACAACTAGCTAAGGTCAGTATTGTGGTAAGTTTCATGGTTTTTTAATGGAAGAAATGAGGAAGTTTTGGTTGAAAATTCGAGCTGAAGTTTAAAAACTGAGGGATAAGTGTCCTGCAACGTCATATTGCAGTGTTTGTCGTCAATTGGCCCATAATTGTGAGTGGAAGAAATTTAATCTTACACCTCATGGTCGTTTCTTGCCTAGTTGCTAAAATACTCGTGTGTTCAAATTTTGGCATCAAGATTCCCTCTTGGCGTTGAAATCGTGAACTGAAGTGTAGAGTTACTTTGAAGTTTTAAAGCTTTCGGCTGTTCTACTCGGTGTACTTCCTTTCAAGGGCATTTGTTTATGGCAAACTACAAGCTCGACTCAGCCCGCCATGTCTAATTCGTCACGTTTGTGTTGTCACCCGTTTGGAAACGAAGCAGAACCAATTGTCAGTCACTTTGTGCTCTTCATTGTTGGCCACGAAACTAAACATTTTAAGCTTTTCGTCGCTTTGATTCGTTCTCTTTGGAGGTCTTATTTTTTAGCGTTTTGTTTAAATTGTCATTCGATGGTGACAAATTCAACGTGACCTTGTTTACTCAACTAAACTCCAGTCGTTGACGCTTCCAATCTGTTCTAATAGCAGTGAAAGATTACATGATTACCAGTAATGTTACATTTCGGGGTATTAAATCGACTCTATTTCTATTTTTCAAGCTTCAAGAGGGTTTAAACTACAATGACGGGGCGAGCCAGGGGTAGAAGTCGCGGTCGAGGGCGAGGAGGCGCTGGCGGCGATGCCGCGCGAAGACCCGGAGAAGGAACACAGCAAAGCGCTCCTGAACAGGTTGCCCCGGTAGGACGTGGACGATCAAGAGGGCCCCCGCCGGCTCAAGCAGCAGCTCCTGCCCCCCAACAGCAGCAAAAACCAGTTGTACCTCCGACTGAAGCCATGGGAGCGATGAGTGTTCGGCAAGAACAGAGACCTCCGGTAGGCACAACTGGATCAGCAGAGCAGAGGCCTGCACGCCGTTCAAGAGACATTCCAAGTGAGCTTCCCACAAAGCCTGCGCACGTAGTTGACAAAAAGGGAGGCACTGGAAAAAATATTCAGTTGGTAACAAACCATTTTAGGTTGATGACCAAAACAAACTTCGGTGTGTACCAGTACAACGTCAGCTTCAATCCTGAGATTGTATCCAAACGACTGCGCGTCGCCCTCCTAAAGAGTCAGAGTGGTCTCATTGGCCAAGTGCACGCCTTTGATGGTATGATGTTGTTCCTTCCAAAGCGGCTGCAAGATCCAGTGACAAAGTGCAATCTCGAAACAAATAGTGGAAATGCTGTAGAGATGACCATCACGTTAACAAATGAAATCCCTAAAGATTCACCAAGCATGCTTCAGTTGTACAACATCATCTTTCGCAGGTTTGCCTTTTTTCTTGTTTTTATATTTTTTCAGCGAGACTTGAATGATCACTCGCAACTCGTGCATGCACCGAGAAACCAATGTTGTTCAATGTGTTGTTCAATCTTTGAAAACGTTTTGGAGTCCACGAATTCCTGTCATCTCTCTGATAGTTCACGTTTTTTCAAGCATTACGATGTCCCTTGTTCAAGGCATGAACTGCTGCTACACGTGCCATGCAGCAACTTCTCAAAACAAAACTAAAATTTGCATAATAATGTGATCGGTATAGAGTAGAAGTACTTTTGCACTATGTTTTTTTTTCACAACATATGATTATGTTACTGGTTATGCCAAATCCTGTGATTTAGTAACTTCGGATGCTTACATAAGTACACAAGAAAGTTGAAAACCATTTGGCAGTAAACGGGACTAAGGTTGTGGGGTGCTTAGAGAAGCTAAGCAGGGTTTTTGTTAAGATTTGTAATAACAGGGACCTTTTCCCAAGTAGGAGGGACCAAAATGGCGGCATAGCCGCCATTTCTTGCCACGTAGTGGCAAGTGGGGGTAGGTGGGGGAGGGGGTCGCCCCCTCCCACTGGGGGGGGGGTTGGGGGGCCAAATAGGGGTTTAGGGCCAAATGGGTGCATTTTAGGCTACTTTTGCACACTTTCTGTTCTTATATTAGCTGGTATAATGAGGCATTCATTACTATGAAACATGCAACTTTTAGTATGGATCACATATCAAAATCACTTAGCCAATAAATGACAACTTTGGCTTTTTCATAATTTTAATATTCATTTTAACAGTTGTGAAATAGACATGGTATAAATCTGTAATACTCCTATGACACATACTCTTCAGCTGCAGTAATCCAGTAAAAGCAACCACCACAGCCCTGTTGTTGCATCGTACATGTAAGTTAAATCGCGTCAAAAGATCCATGCATGGTCAAATTTTTTCTTTCCTTTCTCCTTCTGGTAGTTGCATGTAGTTTCAGTGCAGTGGCAGAAACTGTGCACAACTTCATCTGCTGAAAATAGATCATTGATCATTTCGCGCGTAGCATTGATATCGTCGGGCACACTAGGCTTCGTTTAAGTTGACCTGCTAGAAGGTGCGGGTGATGTGCTGGCCCCTGAATCTTCCGTAAGCATTTGTTGAAGAGAAACGCTCTTACTAGGCTTAGGATTGGGTGAGTGACTGGTAGGTTCTTCAATGGTTGTAGCCGACAGTACATTAACCACAGGTGTTTCGCCATGTGTTTCACCTTGCGGAACCCCGCAAGGGTGTAGACAAAACGTGGACCCCCCTTTCTGGAGTTTGTAGCGAGGTAGTTTCAACTTTACCTGAGAATTACCTCTGGAATTGAGCTTAAAACTCGAACTGACTGATCGAAGAAGTTCAGGTGAGTCTCGTGCATTGTTTAATATTCTTTTTATATATTTTCTTTATTTTATTTTTTTTTTTCAACGGAATTTTAGGGGGGTCCAGAAGGGGGTCTAGAAAGGGGGGTCCATGTTTTGTCTACACGCGGAACAGACGTTTTGTTTGGTGTCGGCCTGCAATTTAATTTATAGTTTAAAGAGGTAAGGATATGTTCTTTTTTGTGGAATGAGAGAGGAAAGACAGAAAATACAATAAAAGCTGTTGCACCCATTCAACAAAAAAAAAACAAATAAAGAGAAACTAGCAGGTTTCGCCTTACAGCATGGCGGCACAAAGTCTCGCTTGTCTAGCGTGCCTGATTTGTTTCCGCATTCTTGCCATAAATAATCGGAGACTTTTTTTTCCGTGAAAAAGTTTCAACCCTTTTTTATAACATAACGAACATACAGCAACATTTAACATTGTTTTCGTTTAATTGCTACATTCTGGTTTACAATTCTCTGATGCAATGAATTAATTCAAGGTTTGTTTCAATATAATTTAATTAGCGCTTGTGCGTTTTAAAATTTAAAACTTTTGTCTCCAAGTATTTCCACTAAACCTGGATGAATTCTTCAAGTATCACGTTACATCATAATACAAGCTCCACTTCTATGCGGCAGATTTCCTATGATATCAATATTTGTTGCCGACTTCTTGTGAAAGTAGAACCTATAAATGTAAGCAAGTTGGATTCGCTTCACCGCACACATTTTCTAAATTTAGTTTTCCGTGCAAACCTGAATACAAACTGTCTATTAAAATGGTGTTGAATGAAAAACAACTGGATCACAACAGGAAATGCCTATCTCAACTTCTTAGACCAAGAAAAGCTTAAGGAAATTAGAAAAACTTGCGGGTATTAAATTTAAAACAACGTCAGACTAAATATAGCAACACAATTTTATCGACTTTATGATCTCGCCGAAGCGGCACGAGATGTAATAATTACTAATTACATTTTTACTACAAAGAAAACAGCTAACCTCTGAGTGAAGTACTAATTCATTTTCCGCTTTATTTGCTGCTGTGCAAGGCCACCAAAGCAGATATGTCACGTAACGTTGTCACAAAGAACTACTGTTTGTGTTTGACTGTTTTCTCTTGAGAGCAAATGCTAGACTGAACTGTAGCGATGTAACAACGTTGTGTGATGAAATACCAGGAGAAACATTGACGGAAACACACGTTTCTTTTCTCGCGAGGCTTCCAGGTTTTGCAACACTGTTTATTAAGGAGGTTATTCGATACTTTGATGATGAACTTTGGGAGTGCTGATAAATGCGTCTGTTATGTTTCATAGCGTCTGAAGTCACGAACTCCAACTCAGCTGCACATGCACAACATTTATCACAAAGAAAGAAATATCCCGAGCACAGAATTAACACAAAGTTTTATTTATTTTACATCCAAAGTTGTCCCGGCCCTGACAAAAACCCTGGCTAAGGGTGTCAGTAACACACCATGTTACTGGTTATGCCAAATCCTGTGACTTAATACATTTGACAGGGTTGGACACTTGATTTTGAGAGCACTCTCCATTTGGACGAGTAACACTCAAAATGCACTCGACCAGATTAGTTTTCACTCGCCCAAAAGTTTACCGCCCCCACCCCATGGTGATCATGCTGTAGCCACGACCAGCCAACTTGCCATTTCGCCGAAAACTTCCTCATCCTGTTCTTCTCTTACTCCTTTGAATCACGAGGAGCTTTCGGGTTTTTTTCTTTCTTTTCCTCTTCAGCGACTTTCAGAACTCCAGAAATGTACTTCCTCAGTTTGGCAAGGAATCACTTCACATTTTCAAACTTACCAGAGGAACACGCATTGATCAAAAACAATTCGCTTGCAACATTGTCAAGTACATGGTAGACTGAGGGTTAGTACTTAAATTTAAACCCCAAGAAATCACAATAGAAGCACTAACTTTATATTTCAAATATTTTTGTTATTGACAAATCTTCGCGAGATCCCTGCAATTTGCGGCCAAACATGTCTTCTTTTCAGGGGCGGTTCCAGCTTGGTGAAACGGAATGTAGAAAAACATCGTTCATTTTGTGGTTTATTTGAATTCTTGTCGATGAAAAATCTCGCTTGCCAAACAGGCGAGTAAACTGTGATTTGCGCTTGCCCGACACTTTAGACACTCGCATGGGCGAGCAGGCGAGTGCTAATGTCCAACCCTGTTTGATAGGGTTTACTCCCATTATTTCTTAAAAACATACAGAAGATGTGCTTGTTTTTCAATGCTGCAGATAATTTTTATACAGTCCTTTTTGCAAATGGTTGCATTTTCCGATGCTTTCAACTATCTTAGCGGACAAGTTTCAACCACTTCTGTAGGTCAGGGCTCCACTTTAGGGGGAAAAACCTTGGGGCTTGCTGGTCCAAGTTTTCAGATTCGGTCACCAGCACAAACTTTCTTGTCACTAAAAATTGTCAGCCCTTAAATTCATATATTTCCACAAAAAGAGGCTGAAATGGCACGTAACACACCTTTTCTTGTATAATAAGTCGACCACTCTTTTCTAAATTAAGGTGACACAGTACCCTTGCAGGTGCTCTTCAGAAAGCAACCACATACGGTAAGGTCTGAGGACTCTGAACTCCTTGGATCTTCCATTCTGAAGCCACCTAAACATTGATTTGTATTACCCCTTTGTTTGTCATGCTGCCCCTAACAGCCTGTGTGAAAACCCCTTAAATTTCCTTTGCCGTCCCTAGCCACTGAAAAAAAACAACATAAAACCCTTTTGGTTTTATTTGTCTAATGAGGACAATAAAATTGATCAGAATCGACTTACTAAGCATACTTTGAAACACTTTAGGAGTCCTAGAAAGGCAATTTTTTGTCTCAAGATTCTGCACTCGAAAAGTAGAGGTAATCATGGCTTGATGTCTGCCAAATCTATCAATTTCCAGTGTCTTGTTTTCATTCCTAACACGGAAATTACCACTTATGTGACTTCAAATATAACTGAAAAATACTAAGCAGTGGTTAGGGGTCCTTAAAATGGAAGATTCAGGAGTGCAGAGTCCTCAAACGTTTCTGAAGAATTTTCTTTGTCCTTCAACTGCCCTGAAAACATGAAGATTGTACCATTTTCAAGAAAGTTTTGAATACAGAAATGTGTATTTAAAACAGCTTCCCAGACTTTGCATCTAAAAGAATTGATATAATTTCTTGTTTTCTTAACACTTCTTAACATCAAGTTGCGTTTTCTTGTCTTTTTTAAATATATTTTGAATGCTAGGTTTTGATATATTTTTGAAAGGTTGGTTGATGGTTTTTGCAATCATCGTTGCAGTCCTTATTTTGGAAAGTATTGTTAACAGTGGACATCTCTCTTTATTTCAGGATTCTTAAAAATATTGGCATGCAGCAGGTTGGCCGAAACTATTACCACATCAAGGATCCCATTATGATTGACAAGTTTAAGTAAGTACCCCACTGCTTCCCACCTCCATTCCTAAAAAGATAATTTAATAGAATTATTTCATTTCCACTTAAAATTATACACAACCATTCAAAAGAAAATTATAGGAACAGGTTAATTAATTATCAAATTAGCCTGCAAACAGGCTCTCTGTATGGGTTATTCCGAGATTTGCTTTCGAACGGTGTGCAGGCGGGCGAGAGAGGGAGAGCCTGCAATGGTCCTCGTACGATTTGAGTTCTGCCTCCTTTCCGCTTGACTGATCTGTCAAGTTATCAAATTGGAATGAACTAATCACAACAAAAGCAGAAATGACCTTGTAGGTCAAGACGGCTGTCAAAAATGAAACTTTTGATACACGTGCGCTTGTTTTTGTTATGAACTCGAATCCAGAAACTCCGAAGAAAACATTTCGAGGAAAAGCTGGAAGAAAACCGCTCGATTTATAAGTGTTCCCTGCCAATAAATTATATTTTCAAATCCCACTGTTGAAATTGGGCCATGCTTTGAAGAGATGACGTTCAGCTCGCGTCATCTACTATTACATAACAACCGAGTTTCATTACGCAAAACGTAACTCAGTGTATGGAAGTTTTGTATGGGTAAAAACGTTAATAGACATTTTAGCCCAATTTAGCCCTTCTTTTAACCAAAATTTTGGTATTTGTGTACTAAAAATAACTGACCTCAGTGTTAACACCTCCATATTCTGAAAGGGGAGAGTCACGTTTCGCGTAGTGAAACTCGGTCGTTGTGTAAAGTAGATGACGGCGGTAACTTTGTCACGTTTCACAAGCTGATCGTTCGCATTGTAAAAAATATAACTCCTCTGACAACGAAAGCTTGAGCCGCCTATGTTCCAGTGCGATAGGATCATCCAAATTTGTTTACTTTTAGCGTCTCTATCTTCCTGAAAGTGCATGACACCAAGCTTCGTTTGAAAAATAAACATGCGCGAAAAACCATTCACGCTTCACGGTTGAACGCAAATGGTAGTATTTGACATGTGTCACGTCGAATTAGCCAATCAGCAATCTGAACGTAAATACTCAAAGCTTACAAGGACCATTGCAGGCTCTCCTTCTCTCGCCCGCCCCCTAGCTTTTGACCGCGCGCCATTCGAAAGCAAATCTCGGAATAACCCAATACAGAGAGCCTGTTTGCAGGCTATTATCAAATAGATTCCATGTTGCCCTGCATCTGTTCAGTAATTTGTCATAGAGGAAGTTATAAAAGAACAAAAGTGCACACAAGACTATTCCATGCATAGCTGTTTTAGTTCTGCTGTGGCTTGCAGGAATCCACATTCCCAGTTGTCCATGAGTACAAAAATATCGTATGCACAACCAAAACAAAAAGAAAAACTCATCCACTGGAAGAGATAAGTTTGACTCTACTGGAAGAAAAACATCCCTTGTATTTTGATCACTTGTTATCCCTTTAGAACTTGAGAAAACAGAGAGAGAATTGCAGTTTTCTATTGTGATAAATCATCATTTTGGTTCCAGAATCTGTACTGCATCTGCATCTGCGAAAACACATCCACGAACAGCCACAACTACAGAATATGATTTACTGCAGTGTTTGTACTGGAAGACTGGTTGTGAAAACAATTTTAAAAGTAAACTTTTATGACATCCTGTCCTGTTACCATTCTTCCCTATTGAACGGGCCAGTAAGATTTTGCTAGGGCAAGTATGTCATTTAGCTTACTTGGCCAGCTGTTAATATGTATCTCTGGGTTTGCTGGGGAGAAAAAAAAGTTCACGACCAGCTTAAAGTAGGTCAGTGAAGGAGGTTCTCCAGTTAAAGCTGAAAACGAACTGGACTCTAAAGTGGTACTACGATCCAAAAATCGTTTCCTTTTTTTCTTCAGATTTTGAAAGTGTGTTCGCTTAACACCTAACTGGCCAAATTTTGAGCTTTGAGTTTTATCTGAAGACTGTTTATTTTGAGTGTAAGGGTTGGATTTCACGGTCTGCCATTACTCACATTCAAGACTGATCAACAGGACATCAGAGGATTCGATCTAGAGAAAATGACGTCATTTACTCACTAGCTTAAGACTTCAGCGTGTAAATGCAATTTATAAGTCTGAAACCCCGAAACTCCCGTGCTGCATATTAATTCAGCCGCACACACACGCATTGCATTCTTAAACTAGTGAGTCTCTGACGTCATTTTCTCCTCAACGCAGCTCTCTTTAGATTTTAAAGTTAGTAATGGCGGACCAATAAATAAGAAAATTCCAGTTAAGATAAACAGGTGCCTTTTTAAAATCAGAACTTGAACTTGGGTCAGTTAGTGTTTAGTTAACATAGTTTTGAAATCCAAAAAAAAAGAATTGTTTTTTTGGTCGCAGTACCACTTTAATAATATGAAGTCTGGCATGTTAACCATTGGGTTGCAGGACCTCCCACAACTCACAAGGCCTGTTAAAATGCCACTACAGGCATTCTCAGTCACTTACTAAAACAAACTGTTCTTTTTTTTAATTGCACCTAGGTTGGAATTGTGGCCAGGTTATACAACTTCTATTGCGCCATATGAAACTGAAGTCCTTCTTAGTGCAGATGTGTCACATAAAGTTCTAAGACAAACAACTGTGCTAGAGTATCTTTACGAGCTCTACAATTCTGTAAATCAACGAGAGTTCCACAATATAGCCACTAAGAAGCTTGTGGGTCAGATAATATTAACAAGGTATCGTTAATTGCTAATGCTTTGAAGATAAACTGGTGTAAAGGAGAAATTTGCTCCCTGTAATTTCATCTGCTTTTAAAATACACACTAGCCAAAAAAATACACTGTTGTTTAACAAGACTCTAGATGCCAGGTAGATGCTGTTTCAGTAGGTGTAGTTCTTGAATTTTAAATGCATGAACTTCTTGAAATTTGTTAGGTTTTTTTCTAATTTGTCTTTGAAATGAAAAGCCTATAAACTGGAAGTGTTAAACTTTTGGAAAATGTATTGTTTGTAGGGTTTTTTATTGAAACAATAATGAAGGAATGATTTGTGTATGGTCTTTTTTGTGTTCTCTTTTTCCAAGGTACAACAACAAAACGTACCGCATTGATGACATCAAGTGGGATGTGTTTCCAAGTCATACCTTCCATGGAAGATTCAAAGGGGTTGAACGCGATATAACCTATGTTGAATATTACCAGGAGGTATTGATTGTATCTTCTAAATCATGAATAATTTAATATTAGTTTTCAACAAAGAAATAACATGATGGTGATGTGTAAGGAAATGTGATCTTGGTTAGCAAGATGTATATAATTTTGTCTCCTTTTGCTGTTAGTTTTAGATCGAGTCAAGAAAATATATATCACTCACTGAAAACTATTGTCCAAACACCTGGGATTGGTTAAAAAATACTCTGCTACATGTCATATTTTCTACTTTTTTCTCATTCTTTTGTGTTTGATAGATTACTTGTAGCAGTTTTGATGAAAGTGCTGTTCCAGAAAATATGCATACTCCCCCATAGAAAGAATTGGAATTTCTTGGGTATGTTTTTGGGGCGGGAGTCCTCAGTTCCCATTAAGTACCGGCCGCTAGCTCAAGAACTGGCTACTTTGATTTCTGGGCTACCTTGTTTTCATGAAATATATATGTCTACTATCAAGAGGGACTACTTAAATTTTTCAAAGCCAATTTTGCACTGCACAGTAAGGTTATCTTTTACATTTTCTTGCTGGTCAAGGTCTGTTGCGATCTCTACCTGGATTGTGTTTACCTCACCAACAAACCACTGTATTGCCTTGCATACATGTGCCTGCAATCATAAACCAAGCCCAGGATGCATCTTGATTACGAACAGAGTTAATTTATATGTTAATTGTACTGCAAATGTTGAAAATGGCTCTCACATCCAACAAAAAGACCATGCAGCAAACAACAATGATGGACGAGTTATGGACGAGATGAGCCTTGAGGTTTGAAACTGTGCGTGAGCTAGTTGTATGCAAATGAACGAGATGTTATTTTTAGTTACAAAGGTAACTTGATATTTTTGTTTTTCACAAGGAGTAAATTCAATTAGACGTCACGCATCGTTGCTTCTAGTTCTTAGGAAATGTTTTAGGGGAGACAAGACTTTTTTGATTCGAAAGAGTTCAAACGTTTACAATAGGTACAGGTAACGATTGTTTTGTTCTTGTTGCATGCAAATATAGACAGAAATTTTTATTTTTTAGTTGCAAACAGTAATTTGACACTTTTGTCTTTCCCAAGGGAGTAAATTCAATTAGAGCTAACCAATCGTCTGCACCTGTTCCCACGAGATGCTTGCTATTTTTAGTTACAAATGGTAACTTGACACTTTTGTTTTTCGTGTCGGAGAAAATCGTTCTCACGAGATGTTTGCTATTTTTAGTTATAAATGGTAACTTGACACTTCTATTTCTGCTATGGGAATAAATTCAATGGGAGCTTTCAAATTGTCGGCTTTTGTTTCCAGGATATTAAACAAAAAAGAAGCTTTCATTTCTAAACTGTTTTTACGTCTCTGCAGTAGCAGTTTACAGCTTTATTTGATGACATTCATTTCAGTTCGATATTTTTTGAAGACTGCGTGGCGTCAAGTTAAAATACAAAATCAGACTTTCAATGTATCAGAAAGTTTTTTTTTCTCTTTCTTTCTGTTTTCGGTGAAGTAGTGTTGTTTTGTAAAAAGGGTAAACTTACGACTCGTATAAAATGCGAAAAGTTCTCTTAACGGCTTGAGTATTTTTGAGCAAAAATTCCTCTTGCAGTTGAAAGGGCTATGAGATCGGTGAGTGATGGGGAGTTATGCATGTGCGCATGTCACACCAATCACAGTGTGGGTTGTAACAAAGAACGAATCAAATTGCCTGTTAGAAAATAAGATGATATCTATAGTAATTTGGAGACGTGTCAGGTTACTGTAGTTTGTTTAGTAAAACATTTTACATGTCATCGATTCAGAATTCTGCTATCTCTGAAGCCTTTCAGTCCACAAAAAAATAACTCTTGCACGCCTTGCGTGCCTATGTTTTTAGAATGTCACTGAACCTTGACAGTCCTTGTCTCAGAACAGAATAGGCTGAAGCTAGAGAGAGTCAGCTGGATTGGGTGTATGTTTCACTGTAGGATAAGATTGAACACCAACAAAAACCATGTAACCCATCAAAATTCTTGGCATTTCAGCCTTTGAGGAAATATATCCAAGTGAATGCATGAAATAGTATTTCACAGCCTTGCAATATCAAAGTTTTTTGGAGAGCATCCCCCCAGACCCTCTAGGGGCTCATGCTTTTGGCACTCAAAATTGGTGCAACCGTCTACTTCATGGAGCAAGCTGCCTACTCCCTACTCCCTAATGAGAACGCTGGGGGTCTATGAGACCAAAAAATTTCAAGGAAAGATTTGATGCTTAATTCCATACCTTCTGTGGGGGAGGTGAATAAAGGAGCTGCACTACAGATCTTCCGTGCAATTTACTCCAATGTATGCAGACAACAGCCCAGATCAAGAATGAGATGGCCATCTTCTTACTTTTGTATTTATGCCCACCCTGACCATAAATAATGCAGAGAAATGGCTAGGAAAAACAGGCAAAGTTCTTTGTATGTTTTTGATTACTTGTTTGGGGGTTGACCCTGCAGAAAAGTTGGCAAAATAGCAAAAGATTGTTATTTTTTAATTATAATGCTAATTAATAGAAGCATTGTGACTGTGTAATTCTTGGATAGTCAGTGAGCATAAAACAAACTATGTTCTGGGTCAGTGACCTTGCCACTTAAATCTTAGCCCATTTGTTTGCTTCTTTGAAATTAATTTGGCTGGCTTTACTATCCATTTCCCTCTGTAAACTATGCCCTGACCTTTACTTTGCGTCATTGTTTGTTCAATTGTAGGGAAAGTGTATTGTAATGGTTACTTGGTGATTAAGTTCTCCCAAACTAAGATGAATAAATAATAACCAAGCATTCCTTTTCAGACATATGAGAGGGAAATTACTGATATGGACCAGCCTCTGCTGGTTAGCCGCCTAAAGAAAATTGTAAGTGAAAATGATTTACTTTTCTTCACTCTTAATTGGTTTCACGCTTCTGATGTACTGGTTATGGTTTCACTGTAATTTGAACTTGAGACTCCCATTTTGCATGTCTTTACAGCCCGGCCAGAAAATGCGAATTCCTGAGGGTGAACTCCTTCTTGTGCCAGAACTGTGCTTCTTAACAGGTAATTATGCTCACACTGTAGCCAGCCACTTTATTGATTACTGGTTATTTTTTGAATTCATATTGTTGGTTTTCACAGGTGGTGTCATCAAAACTGGTAATCGTAACCATTCGATAAATTAAGTCAAGAGTCTGGGATATGATAGATGATTCATATTTAAACAACGTCACCAAGAATTTAATTTTCTGCAGTTTCTCATCTGTGTGTTTGGAAAAGTGTTTCACCCAAATTGATAGAGTTTTGTATGTAGACATCCATATAGAAATCCCTCAGAGGGGCTACAAATATGGCAGCAGTATCAAAACAGAAACATCTGTCATTGGATTTTCCTATTGAAACAAAGTCATTACAGACTGACACATTAAATTAATACAATCAAAAACATTTGTTTCCTGCTCCGGAAACATAATGAAAGTTAAAAAGGTTTACAAACTCGGAGCTAAAAGTTAAAACTTGTGAGATATTTCGTCCATTTTTCCAACCGGACTTAATCAGTCAATGGTGAAGTCCGGTTGGAAAAACGGACGAAATATCTCACAAGTTTTAACTTTTAGCTCCGAGTTTGTAAAACTTTTTAACTTTCATTAAATTAATACTTCTTCTACTGTGAGAATTGTTCACTTAGCAAAATCAGTCAATGATGAAGTCCGGTTGGAAAAACAGACAATATATCTCACAAGTTTTAACTTTTAGCTCCGAGTTTGTAAAACTTTTTTAACTTTCATTAAATTAATACTTCTTCTACTGTGAGAATTGTTCACTTAGCAAAACCAAAAGTGATAACTCATCTTTTGGCCTACACAACAGCCTTCTCGGGCCACTATTTAATGTCACGCAGCTCAACAGTTTGGAAATTCAAACCTTCTCTGTTAAAGAAATGAAGGACCATACCAAACCAGAATATTGTAAAATATCATAGTCCTAAAGGGTCTTACATTGAGAAAATTAAACCCTCCAAAGGAAATGTGGTTTTAAGCTCATTCGTGCATAAGCAATGACTGAATATTATGAGAGAGCAAAATGTAGAAGTTTGTGGACGGAAATTGTGGACTGTAGACGGGAATGTCCTCAACACCCCTCCCCCTTCAGCTTAATAAGAACAAAAATGTTTGTATGGTGTGTACTAAATAAATTTTAACATCAAGTTTAAGTTTCATAACCTGAAAATTGCAGTATGGATGTAGAAGCCGAAATGTTCACATGTAGGGGACCGTAAGTGAGGCATTCATGGCAGCCATACTAGTTAAACACATAATTGCTTTTCTATCAATAAGTAATCGTAATAAAAGAGTATATAGTCATTACATGATTTCGCTGGCTCTAACAGCCCCTTGATTAATTTTAGAATACGACTACACCACATGAAAACCAAGAATAGAGTGTACAAACTAATGCGCCTTTTTTGTACAGGACTAACTGACGAGATGCGCAATGACTTCATGCTCATGAAGGACCTGGCAGTCCATACCAGAGTTGATCCCAAAGCACGTAACCAGAATCTTATGAGGTTTATGGGGAGCATACAAAGGTGTGTTTGCTGCAACTGCGTAACCAAGCATACAAAGCAGGGTTTCATTTATGTCTTTCTGATCAAAAAACTGAAACTTTCCCCTAGAGGATCACTCCAGATGGGCAAAATCATCCTGACAACCAGTCCAACTATTGACACCTGAATAAAATTGCCCACTTCTCTGACGTTTTCTGGAATATTTTAGAGGGAGCAAAAGCACAAAAAGTTATATGCACAGTAACTGTAGCCCCATATCAGTTTTCAAGCCATCGTTTATTTACAGTTAAGCTAAGTGAAGGGGCAAATTATCAAAACTCAACCTGATGTGTAAAACTGAGAAAGCATCAAATTAGATCACTTCTTTACTGCGTGTTAAAATGTCCCACAAAAGCCAAGAAAATTGAATTTGTGAAAATGAGTTACTTTGTCTTTGGAGGTCTAAACGAAACCAAATGAAACAGAATTTCCATTCTTGTACTATAATGGCTACAATGGGAAAATAAAAGTAAAAGATGCATGTAAAAATCAATCTGAAAACAAGAAATCAAATAATTTCTTTGTAGCGTAATGGAGTATTACAGCACTGCAAAAGCAAGAAGAAAGTTGTAAATCAAAAAGACGGCAGAAACAAGTTGATAGACCTTTCCAGCATCCACTTCAGTGCGTACGAACAATAGCACCAGAGCGATATTGGGGTGGACATTTTCATACATTTGCTGTATTTTTGTCCACTCTGACCTCGACTTGGTGTTATTGTTTGCTTGAATGTGGGAAGATCTATTATTTTGAGATCAGACTGTGTGGAGGTTGCTGTATTTAAATATGGACAAATCCAGCGTGCAAGTTGCTGTTCACTTTTTAAACCAAAAATTCCCAAATACAGGAAACCATTTAAAAGAAATGGCAGTGGTATTAGTGTCTCAATAAAATGTTGACAGAGAGGAGGGAAACATCCCTGGGGCTCTTCCCCAAATTATACAAAGTTGCTTGTAATCCCCTCCCCTCTCCAAACAGGAAGGGCTCCTTAAAAATTTTTTAAGGCAACAGCATTGTGAACATTTTGTAGCCCCTGTGCAATGCGCAGATTTCAAATAAATTTTTCGGTTTAGTAGAATTGTGTCATGAGAGATAATCTGTGTAGTACAGTCCAAGAGCCAAGTGGCCCAGGACCAGCTTTATCTCTTGCTTCCTTAGCATGAAGCTACTGACCATTAACTTAGACAGAAAACTGATCTGTGTTGGGGTTTCCCCTTGGCATGAAATTTGCACTTAGTCGTACACTTGGGTGTAGGGAGAGAAGTGTCTTGCTGAAAAACAGTGTCCCCAGGTATGGCTGACCCACAATTGTAGACTGTTTGATCGGAGGTGATAGCACAAGCCTTAAGGCCAGTTCTCTTTTCACACCAATCATTGTACGTTTGTAAATTTTGTGGGAAATTTCTGTTCAGTTGATTTCCAAACTTAACCAAGCCTATTCCTCTTCGCTCTCTTTGAAGTTAACTTTCATGTAATATATACAAGTACAGAGCATACTAACAAGGCAGACTGTAAAAATGTAGTGAAGATTGAGGAAGCATACCTAAAAATATTTTACCAGTCTGCCTTATCATGATATCTCTGTCTTTTACTTAGTAATGAACAATCAGCTGCTGAGTTGTCAGGTTGGAATCTAGAGGTATTGTATCAAAATTATGTAAATGTATGTAGGCATGCTTTTTATTAAACCAATGTTGAGAATTGGATAATCTGAACCAGTTTTGTAAAAACGGGTGTAAACAAGTTGACATTGTAAGTGACACTTCAATCCCTTAGGAAAGTCTGGGCAGTGATTTCCAAAATACTATGCCAAATGCAAGAATGGTTACTCCGTGTTTTTATCATTTTTATCTTTTGGAAGGCGCGCTATAATCCCTTCGCTTTATTGGCTAAATAACATTTAAATACAGATGTTAGAAAATTACAATATGCCCCACAGCATCCTGCCAGATGCCCTGTGACATGGCATCCTTGATAATTGAAATTTCAAATGTTTTCCAGGGAAGGATACCCTAAAACTCTGGAACAGGCCCGCAACCTAACAATACTTAAAAAGCCTGCCTTTGGAACCCAAACCACATCCAACTTTCATATAACCAGCTCCTGGAAAACATTTTGAGAAGGCTGTACTTGATAAGATTGTTTGCTATTCATTTTAACAACTGTTCCTTAACCTCTTTAAATAGTTTTGAGCTTAAAATGCACTGCATTGTAAGTGCATATATATATATCTGCAGGAGCAATAAATATGGTAAGTTGATTGACTTTCTGCATTCCTTTTTCAGTTTGAAAAGGCAACTCTAAACTTGTCCGGAAGAGTTCTTCCTCCTGAGAAGATCTACCAGAAGAACAAGTCTGTAAGTTGAACTGTATTTTGTAGTACTTCTCATTAATAATTCATCATTTGAACAAAGAAGATTGTAACCATGTAGGTTTGGATACCAAGTCATAATTAGCAAACTCCTCAGTTTTTGTTTCCATTGAGGAGATTATCAAACACTCGAAACAATGTTTCATTGGCTATCCAAACATCTTGAATTTTATCAAATATAGACCACTGCAAGTTGTATTTTCAACTCTATTATTTAGATATCTTGGTAAACATGTCTCTTGTGTTTGATATATATCAGCTGTTGTGATCATCTGAGTGGGATCAGTTTGGTTATGGATTGTTTTCTCAGCTTTATTATAGTCATATAAGAAAATAGGTCCATTTTGGAAATGGGCCCCTTTAACGGGACATGGTGCTGTTCCATACCCTTCTTCCTTGCATTTTTGCCACACGATCCCTATCCCTTCCCTGTTTACGCAGGCTTTATTTGCTAGTGTTCAGACAATAGGTTGTCAGCTTATGTGAGTAGGTTAGTGCGGCTGTTATGTAGCTCTGGACTTTTGTCTTCTCATCTGCAGGAACTAGTGCCCAGTCATCTTAGTAAAATTCCTTTCAATCATGTAATTCTCGTAGACAGACAAACTTTTCCTGTCAACTTAGTGTGAGCTTTGAGAGCACCAAGAGTTCAATTATTAAACTATTCACTTGCTCTGTTAGTGTAATCTCAACCAGGATCTTGTTTATCTTTCAGTATCAATATGACCCCAAAAGCGCTGACTGGTCCAGGGAAATGAGAGGCAATCCCCTTCACAGTACTGTGAACCTAGAAAATTGGGTTCTCATCTACACTAATAGGGACAGTGGCAATGCAAAGGATTTTGCACAGACTTTGAAGAAGGTTTGCGGCCCTATGGGAATCAATGTGGGAAACTATGATGAGTAAGTTTTATTAAGTCATTGTAATCCCCTAAAGTTTTCCTCTTTACAAATAAAGGTAGGAACGTCTTCTGTTGCAAATCTCAGAATCTGATAATTCCTCTTGACGTTTGTTTATAGACCATGCTGCAAAAAATAGCAGGTGGGGGGTGCTTATTTTAAAGGGGGGCACTTAGTACAAATTTTGAGCCTTTGGAGGAGTGCCAATTCAAAGC
The DNA here is from genome assembly GCA_019787425.1 of Platygyra sinensis. Lineage (NCBI taxonomy): Eukaryota > Metazoa > Cnidaria > Anthozoa > Scleractinia > Merulinidae > Platygyra > Platygyra sinensis. Next base: position 62,126 of record JAHPZR010056203.1, on the reverse strand, counting down.
GGGACGCTTGTTTGAAGCTGGGCGCAAACTCAAGCATATACGGCATTTTCATAGAGAGCACAAACTTGCATTGTAGCCATTCACTTTACAGTAATTTGTTATTGTATACCTAGCACTCTCTAAATTGGCTTCTCTTATAGTGTTTTTAACTCCTCGAAATTTTATAAAAAGTGTTGACAAACGAATGGATTTTATTTGGAGCCACAAGAACCCAGCGATTAAAAAGACAACTATGATTGCCGAAAAAAGAAGGGGGGATTAGATATTCCAGTTTTTGATATAATTAACTAGCTTAACCCATTGACCCCTGCATCAAACTGTCCGTGACCCACCCCTAATTCCCTGGCATTTTTTTGGAATATTTCAGAGCAAATGAAAGCACAAAAATAAACCATATGTGCAGTAACCACAGACACAACATCAGGTTTCAAGACATCATTTATTTAAAGTTCAATCAATGAACGGCCAAAATATATAAACAACAGCCAATATTTGGCGCAAAAATATGCTAGGATATTTGTCCACAGACATTATCTGCTCCGAGAAGTGAACAGTTTTCCGAGAGCGCAGCTCGAGGAAAACTGTCAGCTCCTCGGAACAGATAATGTCCAAGGACAAGTAACCGAACATATTTTCGCCCTAAATGGAGACTATCGTGTTTATTATCCTTCAAATCTTTAACGCAACATGCACAGTTCTGAAAATTAGGGTATATTCTCGGATATCCCCCAGTTTTAGCTGGAGGATATTTGGTCATGTGATGTGTTTAGACCAATCGCGCGCGAGCAAAAAGATTTGATGAATTATAAAAAATATCAACAGGAAGAACTCATAATTCGTAAGACAATATGAAATTATATTTTTTCCTTTGCCGTGTGACAAAAGCTGAGAAAATGCAATACGCAAAAATGTGTTAATTTTTTTTTACTTTCGAAGACAAAACAGAATTGAAAACAACAGAATATCCATTCTTTTACTGTAATGGATAACATTTAAGAAAACACTGGAAAATAAAGGTAAAAAACACAAGTAAAAACCAATTTAAAAGAAGAAATCGGATAATTTTTTCACTGCCCGATGAAATAATACAGCGCAGCGAGAGAAAGATGAAAGTTGTACATCAAAAAGACAACAAAAACAAGCCCATTATTTGGAGAAAAATCATTTTCAACTGTGTAACTTTAGTGCCCAGTTCGTTCTTTCCCCAAAAGTTCTTTAGAAGCTGAACAAGACTCAATAAAATATATTTGAGGGAAGTGAATACACTAGACAAACAAATCTGCGATCTGTATTCAAAACTCACTTGAAAGTGCACCAATCAACTTGTTTTTATGGTGGTTGAGAGAAGGAAAAATAATTCACCAGAAAAGTTTGATTGCTCCATTCACTTTGATTTTCCATTCCGAGGCCACCTAAACATCGATTTATGTTTTTCCTTTTCATTTTAAATGCCATAGAAGCAATTTCTCCATTTAAGGAATGAAAACAAGACCCTGGAAGTTTGTAGATTTGGCCTGCAACGCGCCATGATTGCCTGGGCTTTTCGAGCGCATGATTTTAAGACTAAAAAGTGTCAAAAATATTCTCAGAAAGTCCATTCTCATTGGTTTATTTGTCCTCAACAATAATAGAACAACAGGAGGACCAAAATATCTTCCAGGAGGATAGAAAAGGCAATTGTCCTTGCATACTTTTCTTATGACCGGTCAAGGCCGGCATGAGAAATTGTGGGTGGGTTTTCTCATGGCTGGCACGGGAGTCAGTGGCTTCGGTTAAAAGACTATCCGCTCCTGAATGCTCTGTGTGGAAATTACTGCCACTTGAGACATTGAAGGAGAACTCAGGGTTGTCAGTAGGTTTTTGAGTAAGAGGTTCCATCCAAAAAGTAGGCGGCTATTTCCATTTTATTTCTCCAATATTGTGCTCAGAACTGGCCCACTAACATTCAGAGTAACCAGCACAGTATTCAAAATAGCTGGTGAAATGCGCCTGTTGCTGGCTTATTTTGACAACCCTGAGAACTTATCTTCAATTGCAATTTATCGCTTAAGTCATATCATATCTATCTGGTTTACCATTATTTTACAAATGTCTTCAATCCATATCTGAGGGTTGTGGCTTTTCCCCCAGCACTTAGATTTGATGGGTCATTATAAGCACTCTTTATAATTTGATGTTACAATCATGGTATCAAAAACCTACCCAAGCATTGGTGATCACGTTATCATTTTCGTAACACAGTTACCATAGCAACAGTATGACCAATTCAATATAGCTTTAGGGGCTTAAAATTCAAAAATGGCCCGGTGAAATTTTTTGTTTTCAACATTAGATAAGCACAATAAGGTACAATTTTTGGCAAAGTTTAAAACAATTCTTTAGGTAGGGTTCAAAACCTCCTAAAATTTTTTTGAAACTGTACTTTATCAAGTTTTTTATAAATGAGTTCAATTCATAAATTTGTGAAATAGCTTTTAAGTTAACTTTTCTCACCAGTTGTAATTTCTTTTCGTAATTTCATTTTAAATTTTTGTATTTTTTGTAATTGTGTTGTATGTTACCTTTTTTCTGTGACTTAATAAAATAGAGGGTTATTAAAAAAATTGTCATGGTTTATTCCTGTGCTTTACAGTGTTGTTATTCCAAGTGACCGTACAGAAGATTACTTAAAGAATATAAGAGATCACCACACTCCTCAGTTGCAAATGGTAGTTGCAATTTTGCCAACCAACCGCAAAGACCGTTATGATGCCATCAAGAAGCTGTGTTGCTTGGAGAAGCCAGGTATAAAATATAACCAATGAAAAAATGTCATAAAGAGAGAAGCCTGCTAACAGGCCTTTGTGCATTGCTGGAGGAGCAAAGTCAATGAGCAAAGTCACAAAAAGCGAGTCAGTTCTCAAGCAAGTGCCTGCCATTAGAAATGAGAGGCAGCACGGAAGGCACTGTTTTCAAAACTTTCCATGGAAGCAATTAATCTGGTAGATCTAAACCTAAACAGGAAAAAGTAGTGAATCGTCTTTCAGAAGAAAGATTTGATATGCGGTTATGTCAACTGGATATGTGCAATAAATGTTAAAATTTCAACTGTTTTGAACTGCAATGATCAAGGAAGTTTGCGAAGGGCAACATTCAGATGCTGTAGTGTTAGTGACATGCCCAGTAATTAGCATAATTCAGGATAAAGAAAAAGATAGAAGATAGCTTGGTTTTGATTGTTCTGTGATTAAAGATGCCAAAGATTTGTTCAACATTACAAAACACAAAGTGCCATTTGCATTACTAAAACTAATTCCTCCATGCGCAATTTACTAACATTTCTGTTGATGTTTTTCAACTTCTACTGGCTAAAAATTTAACACCTACAGCTTGGAAGTTGTAAAAATCTTAACACCTTGGCTTTGCTCACTGACTCTGCAGGGGTTTCATTAAGGGCCGGGCACCGGGCAAATTGACCAGCTGTGAACAAGACTTAACCATCAATTTGCCTGCCTGTTTTCATCTTCTCTTCTTACTTTCGTTCACAAGAAAAAACTACAAATGCCTGGCTGAAAAAAACCCCACTGACCCCCTGCACAAAAACTTAATGAAACCCCTGACTCTGTCTTCTTCTGCCAACACCAGTGATGAGAGCCTGTTCGCAAGCTATTACAGGAGCTATTGATATTATCGTTAACTATGGATCCAGGAATATATTGTTTGGTAAACTCTTGTTGTTTATGTTGGAGTTGTAGTATAGGCAACACAATCTTGAATCATAGAAGAATTTTCATTACTTATGTATGTATGGGTTTTGATTTGGAGTTGAGAAGCAGGCAATTAGTGATCCCCTTATGCAAGACTCAAAGAAGAACCAGTCAGGCTTTCTCTTGTAGTCAGCAATAGAATAAGATCATTGTCAGCATTATCCCTCTGAAGGAAAGATGACCAGGGTAAATGTGATATTATTATATGCTCAAACAAGAATTATACCATATGTCAGAAAAAGATTTCTGCAAAGTTAACAACTGAAATCAAGAAAGAAGCCTAACAAACCTGAAGTCAGTGAGTGATCAATTTTGGTACATTTGAACTGAGTAGTCCAGATCTGCATTGCTGTATACAGACTATGTTTGGATTCCCATTCTATTCCAGTTTATTTTTGATCTTTCTGTGTGTGTGTGTGTGTGTGTGTAGGTGTCTCGTGTATGTGTTTTGTATTGACAGCTTTAAGTTACACGGCATGTAGAAACTGACCTTTGTTTCAGTTTATCGATGTATTTAATGCCTTAATCGAACTTCCCTGGGGTTGTGTATTATTTTTCTGTCTAAAAATTGTATTGGTGAACACATCTAAAGGTTGTTGTTGTTGTTCCAGTGCCATCTCAGGTGGTTGTAGGTCGTACCATCTCAAAGAAGCAGATGTTGATGAGTGTTTGTACCAAGATAGGCATCCAACTCAATGTTAAACTTGGGGGTGAAGCTTGGGCAGTGGAAATTCCTGTGAGTGATTATCTGTTTAGTTACTTATTTTATGCACAAGTGATATTTTCTGATCTGTTTTTGTTTATAATTTTGATTATCTATCAGCTCAAGATTTCTATTTAAACAACATAGTTTCTGTCAAGGAGCTATTGGCTGATAGTTACCCAGAGATCTCCGTAAGCCCCGGCGACCGGCGAAAATCGCTGGCTAGTCGTCCTGGGTGCGCCGGCTACTCAGATCCAAATAAAAAAGTAAATAAGTACTTTGTTTTGCATCCAACGGCAACATTTCCATTTGCGACGCTTGCTTTCCCTTGGGTAAATACATTTGGAAATAAATAAAGTTTTCCTTAAAGAGCCAAGTGTCCAAAAAATGTTTTTGACTGAATAAACTTGAAAGTTTCATCGAGAATTTCGCCACAGTTGAGACTGCTTGCACACATCGATCGAACGTTCAGGAAACGAAACAGGCTCAGATTGCGAGGCAGCGGTTACTGATGAAAAGCACTCCATAGAAGACAACATACTCTGTACTGTGTGGTTCCAGAAAATATCCATACCCCCCTCCCCCCGCCACGGATGGTCAATGGAAATTCCTAGGGGGTGGGGGGGGGGGTTAAAAGGTAGAAATTTCCAAGAGGTATGGGGGGTTGGGCACGTGAAAAATTTCCAGGAGGCACAAACGTCGCAAATCGTACTACACAAACTTACAGTAAATATTTTGATTTGCAGTGCCCCAAAACTTTGAAACAGGCTCCCCTTTTAAAAAGAACTTGAAGATGTTTGCTTTAAATGACCTTTTCTTTGCTAAGAATTCACTTTCATCCTTTGGACGATGGATAATCCCTTCATTTCCGCGCTCTCCGCGCGTGAGGTAAATCAAGATGGCTGACCGTAGCATAGTACCCAGAGTGGTACACCTCGTGTATTCCATACATGAAGTAACAATGAGTTTGCAAAGGATTCTAGGGCGATTTGAAATTGTGTTTTCGTTTCGTCAAATTTCGTTTTGTTTGAGAACAAACTGAGTCAGAAAACTTTATAATACTATTAAAATACTAGTGTTCAACGTTTTTTGGAATGCTTAGGGTTATTTGTAAGCAGCTGTAATCAAAAGTATGCTATCTGATCGTTGGTGGGTACTTATAAAGCGTACAGATTCAAAGGTCGATGTTCAGCCGTTAGTTAATTTGTTATTTTACGACTTGTGGGTGCCATTTTTTTTAAATAGCAAAAATTTTTGAAGTCTTTCGCTTCGTTTTACAATGGTACAAAAATTATCGACCTAACTTTTAACTATATCTTAGCTCGCTCGTTAGAACGTCGTCGCTATTTTATCTCGAGTGAAACTGCATAATCTTACGAAATATTGTTGTAGCGTGTGCAACAAATTATTAGTAAAGGTTGTGTGAAAATAAAAGAACTATTTTCTGATTTATTTAAACTTAGAAATGCCGTTAATTTAAAAAAGAACCCCCTTCAAAAAAAAAAAATGAAAATTCCTGGGGGGTGGTTTTTCTAGACAAAGTTCGATCCATAACGCTACCGCCACTCGCTTGATTACAGGGATAGAAAGGCGCAATTTCATGTCTCTCTTCGACAAATCGGGGCCAACCACTCTTCGGTGAAATGTCCTTGCAAAGGGCTCTCAAATCGGAACTGATTTTGCGGCCATGCCCACGCACGTCTTGCCCGTCTGATATTTTTTTGAAGCAATTTGTAGTAAACATCCGTTTTTGCCTCGACCTGCTCAGGTGTTGTAACATCAACAGCTTATGAAATCTTGACGTTGCTGTTCGCGCAATGAAGAAATAGAAAGCAATCGCCATGAAAGCTACCACTTTACTTCTTGAAGCAAGCATGGTTTTAGAATTTCCCACCAGTTCAATTCCATGACATTGATAATGCAGCAAGCGTGAGGACTGACAGATCAATTGGAGTTATTTGAGCCAGTGTAAACAATGTACCAAGGTTAAGTAACTTGACCTTGGTAACTTTTCACCTTGGTAAAAACTCAAATGTAAACACAGCACAAGTACTATCCATATTGCCATTTTCTGTGGACAGGCACTATGGACAGATAGTCCCTCCACTGATAAACACTTGCATCATGTGATCGATTTGAACCAACAAGAATTGGAAAAAATTTAGTGGTAAACTATAACAGGTGATACTTGTTGAGGCCAAAAGGCCGTATTAACTTTTGCCTCAAATCAAGGACATAATCTAATTGTCTTAGTAGAATACTAACTGAAGTGAACTTCAAATAGTGGTGGCGAGTTATCTCTCGACATAGTATTAAGATTTACACTGAAGAAAAACTGCACTGAATGAATTGTCTTTGAAATTGGCAGTTGTGTATGCGGATGCATCAAGAGGACAGATGCTTGGATTGTAATGTTAATTTACCTTGTAATGGTTAAATGCAAACTATTTTTAAGGCACCTTCAGTCTTGGACATAAATAAAGAACAACAAAGCCCCTTCCCCCAAGCATTAAGAAACGAAGAAACGCACCATTTTGGCATCATTGAAATTAAGGGGAGGGTTGGTTCTGATGTTCCATTTATTTTGTCCAAGATCATAGATCAAAAACAAATTGTGCCGTGAATAGAAGGGACAGGATGGTTATAAGGTGGGAAGGCTTACAAGGAACCATGATTTGAAGAGTGGGAAGATGTTTTAGAACTTGCGCTGTTACTTAATGAGTCTTATTTCTTTTCAGCTGCAAAGGACTATGGTTATAGGAATTGATTGTTATCACGACTCATCAACTAAAGGCCGTTCTGTGGGTGGATTTGTTGCCAGTATGAACAAAACCTTGACCAAGTATGTAAAAATTTATCTTGGTTAATAATAATAATAATAATAATAATAATAATAATAATAATAATAATAATAATAATAATAATAATAATAATAATAATAATAATAATAATAATAATAATAATAATAATAATAATAATAATAATTCAACTTTATTTACATCTTTGAAAAAACCTAGTTACGAATACTTTGAAGAAACTTATGCTAGTTTACAATACTTTTAAAAAACTAGTTTACAAAGTGTTAAAACATGAAATCCTAAATGCAATATTTAAATATTAATAATAATTATAATTATAATAATAATAATTAAAATAATAATAATAGTAATTACAACTTTATTCATATGTTAAAAAGACTATTTACAGATTCAAGAATAATAATATAATAATAATAATAATAATAATAATAATAATAATAATAATAATAATAATAGTAATAATACTACTAATATACGGCTTTTATATAGCGCTAAATATCTTGATGCTCAAAGCGCTTTACAACACTTTGTGGGGGACTTTAGCCAGACTGCTTATTTAGGCGCAAATTGTAGCCACGCAGTTCACAATCTTATTAGAGAGAATAGTAGGATACACAGGTGCCCCCAGAACAGAATAAATGATAAACTATCACACTGGGAACAACATCCCCTACTCTTTTCGAACAGTGTGTGGGTTTTTTAACGTCCCACACCAGTACTGCAAGATGGGGCCTACTGTTTATTGTCCTTGTCCAAGAAGACTTGAAAGTCCAACCATTTGCAGGTGTCATTACAAAGGCAGCACTTTCTCCTCAGTTATTTAAAGACCCTGACTACACTTTTTCCTTTTTAAACAAATTCATGTATTATCTTGTTTTTGACTGTTGTTGTGTTTAGGTATTATTCCAGGGTGACGTTTCAACATACTGGTATGGAGCTGATTGATCAATTGAAGACAGTCATGACAGGTATGTTTTCATGACTATGGACAGCCCAGTTAAAATATTTTTGAGTAGTAGGCAAGCTGGCTATAGTAACAGGCAGGAGAGGCCGAAGCTGCAAGGACCTTGTCCTGAATACAAGTCTGACTAGTGTGGAGTAAGCGGCAGATATTTCTTTGTAGGCAGCCAACCGGCACATTTTGATTGCGCTGCTATGGACCAACTTATTTTGCAAGCCCTTCATATGACATCCCAACTTGGCAACAACATTTTTTTATACTTAATCTTATAAATGAATACAGTCTATCACAAACTGTTACTAATACTACAATAAAGTTACAGAAAGTGACTGACACTGAACTTAAACTTGTTGCTATTTCTGATGTTGTTTACAGATGTGGTTCTTGAAGGGTCCTTGTCAGCCACAGCTCTGTTTTTGTTTACACGCATGCATTTGGCTATTACCGGTATATTTATTTGGACATGTTGGAGCAAAGGAAATCACTGTGAAACTACTAAGGAAAATTAGCTACTTTCAGGAACACAACTTACAATTAACGGAGCAACAAGATTTTGCTTCACCATACAATATCATTAATTTTGATGGCATCGGAAATAGCAGAGGCTGACAAGGGTCCTTTAATCCATTGACGCCTGAATAAAATTGCCCGTGGCCAACCCCTAATGTTTCGCTAAAGCATGACTGCATGTTCGAATGAATTATTCACACTAAAGAGAGAAGCATGAGTTTTTGATGAAAAGGTTTGCAGTTATTTTATCGCCTGTGGCTTTCCCAATCATTATAAAGTTGAATTGAACTTCAAAGTAATACCGTACATTACCATTTTTAAAGGTCCAGGAAGCTGCTTTAAATCAGCAATATTGTATTCAAAACTTGAAAGCACACAGATATTTCTAGTTTGCAGTGGTTGAAGGAAGGAAAAATTCTTTGTCCTTGATGCAAATGACTCCCTTGTTCCTTGTTTTGTTTGTGTCCTCTGCATTATGACATCAGCTGTGCTGTTTTACATGGATCATAAACCGAAAGTTTGTCATGAGCAAAGATTGCGTCATTCGGTGTAGTTGGTTTACAAATGAATTTAAACAAAGTGAAAAAATATGCAGTCTATGACTACATGTGCCTAGTGATATGAAAAAGTAAGATAGATTTATCTTAAACAAAGAAAACTTACCAACGTCGTTAAACAAAGGCACAATGTGAGCACATGGAGCGATCGTAGCAAAAAGTTGCCATCTACGTCGTGTCTTCTCGGGATACCAAAATCAAACGATCATCTGGTTTTCAGTAGAAATGAAAATACGAAAGGTCAACAGTGCGACATTGAAAACATTCTAGGATTTAAAAAAGCTAAAAAGCTGAATTAAAATCGAAGACGTTTCTACGTTAACGTGACGTCATTATTCAGTCAAAAATGTATAAAAAGTAGGTTCTATGAATACGAAAGTGAACAATATTAAAGTGAAGAAAATAATTTACAAGTTAAACAAAAAGTTTTGCACGTATGGAGTCTGTTTGGATGTTCAGTTAGGGTTTAATTTCTTGATGTCAAGCATTGCAAACACTAAACAATCGAATTTTCTTTGGCACTTAAGAGCGATTTTAAGATTCTGAGAAAATTCAAAATACAATTTAAATTGTTTCCAAACAAAGGATGCTATTAAGCTAGAAAGTCGTAAACAAATAAATTTAAGACTGCCTGATGAGGATAAAACCTCTAGTGGCTTTTACATTTTGGATTTGATAATTTGAGGATGTTAAGTGGACATACTCCATTCTGACTGTTTTTTTTTTTTGTCCTCAAGAACAATAGAACAATAAGAGAATCAAAGAGTCTATAAAGTGGTGGGGGGGAGGGGTAGGAAAGGCAATTGTCCTTGCTTTTTTCAGGCAGTCATGGGTGACATAGAACTGCAATGGTTTTTGGCAGGGGCAGTTATGGACAGCACAGGCATCAATGGGTGAGAGACTACAATATTGGTCAGTAAAAGGGACAGTTAAATCACTGAATCCTGTTGCACATATTAGAGTTAACACCTGAATTCTTCCACAGCCGCTCTGAGGAAATACAATGAAGTAAATGGTGATTTGCCCGAGCGAATAATCATTTACCGTGATGGCGTGGGTGATGGACAGCTGAAGCTTGTTGTGGAACATGAGGTCACCCAGCTGAAAGCATCCTTCCAAGAGATTTCAAGTGGCTACAAGTAAGTAACCTTGACCTGTTGGTGGTTAGTAAGACTTGAGTTTCCCGATGTTATTTTGCTAAAATTGTATGGGTCTCTCATTTTTTCTTATTTTTAGACCCAAATTTTCGGTCGTCATTGTGAAGAAGAGGATCAGTGCCAGGATTTTCCACAAATCTGGGGATGCTGTGAATCTGACAAACCCACCTCCTGGTACTGTCGTTGATACAGATATCACACGCAAAGAATGGTAAGAATTTTATTATTATGTAGTGTTTTAAGTGTGTCATTTCTTACAGGGGAGAACTGCTTGTACAGAGATTTTGACACTGTTTTTATTTTGTGTTGCCTCTGAACCAATTTGATTAAACACATCAGCTCATAATTGTTTTTTTTTTGCTAGGTATGACTTCTTTCTTGTCAGCCAGTCAGTTCGCCAAGGAACAGTATCTCCAACCCATTACAACGTAATTGAGGACAGCTCCGGATTGACACCAGACCACTTCCAGCGCTTGACATACAAGCTGACTCACCTGTACTATAACTGGCCTGTTAGTATCAAACCCAGCGTAGTAAATGAACCCAATCGAACTAAGTCGAACTTGGGCAATCAAATTAAATCAAACTTTTGATATCTTAACCCTTGATTTGTAAAACTGGCGTTGAAAATCAATAACTTGTTTTTCGAAGGTCGAGTTTCTTCACAGTGACTCGATTTTTTCATAATCTTATTTGTTCAAGCAATTTTATTCACCGAACAAATGAACGCAATCCATTGAAGTGTGCTCAACTGAGTTAAGCTGCTGAATTAAGTTTGACACAGTCTAGTGGATTTAACTCGGTTTGGTTCAATTTGTTTGATGAGTTCAATCAAATTAGGTAACAAACTCAAACATAGGTGGGTGATCAATTTGATTCGGTGGGGTGCAAGTTCATAGCGTTAGTTGCAGCGGAGCTTCTCTATGGAACGATCTTCCAAAGGAGCTTCGCGCTACAAAATCTGTAGACATGTTTAAGGCAAGCATCATTTAACGGTTCATTGTATCAGACTCCCACTCGGCAAATATGTGCACCAGTAAATACGAAATTTTACATGTGATGTATTTTTTTTCTATTGTGATACTGATATTTTTCTGTCCAGTCACCGGGACGGACTTCAAACACTGCTGGTTTCTTGTACGAAATGTGAAAAGATCGTTAAATTATTGAAACGCTTGATTCTTTTTTCGTTTTCAGGGCACCGTTCGTGTACCAGCTCCATGCCAATACGCCCATAAGTTGGCATTCCTCGTTGGACAGTCGCTGCACAAACCTCCCAGTCATGAACTGGCGGACAAACTATTTTTCCTTTAGGTCTTTTCAGGAAAACACACCAACGTTTTATTTTGTTTCGATAGCATTCTTTTTCATCGAAACATTTTTCGGCAAGTGTCCATAAGGAAAACAAGTTCATAGTCGGAAAGGAGTGAACTTCGTTTTTTGCGTTGAATGGTTATTGAAATTAGTTTAAATTTTAAGAGAAAGAAACTCCCGAAGCTTTTATTACGTGGGACACCGTGATTTTTCCTGATTTAAGAAAAAAATATGTGACAATTAGATTTCAATTCAAGCGAAGGCGAGATTTTTTTCAAACAAGATATTATCACTCTTATATTTCTATTTTTGTAGAAACTTTAAAGGAAGGATGGTGACGTTACAGTTGTATTAAATTGTTTAGCATTGATTCGTGTGGTCTGTGGTTTTGTTTTTGCTCGAGTCACTTCCTGAGAATGGGAGAAAACAGTAGAGCTTTGCCTAAAGAAACTTCATTTTGATCGCGCTTTCGGATTAGAATGTGACCCACTTAATTTGTGGCGAAGTCGCCTTCTGTTCCATTATAACATAAATCGGTCAGAACTTCATGCTAGCCCACATATTCATATATGGATAAGACAATATGGGAGTGTGCTCTATATGTGGGCTAGCATGAAGTTCTTGCCCATAAATCAGTAACTAACAATAGTTTGAATAGAGGATGACCGTTGTGAATAGTTTTAATAAAGGCTCTGGAAACGAGATAGGGCATACGATCGCAATTTTTTGACTTGATACACATGCAAGGACGGAGCTTACTAAATACAAAGGTTTTTGCGCCAGGTTAGGACCACGCGGAAGAGTAGATCTTTGTAAGGGCTATTGGAATTCACAAAGAAAAATGGGGGCATTCACGAATTTTTTTCGAGATAATAGCCTTGAATGTCTGCAAAAATGCTGACATGGCATTTTTCTGAAAAAAAGGGAAATGATATTTCGTCGCAGATTTCCTCAGAATTCGTCTTCGCATTCGGAAAGGCAAACAGATTTTAAAAGATCTTTTAAAGATGATTTCCAGTCCGTTTTGCGCACTCTCGAGAGTTATTCCCCGTTTACACCAAAGCTTAAAGTGGCTATACCGCCAACAGGGTTTTTATAGTTATGGTAGCTCTATACTGTGTAAAAAGGTATTCTAAGAAAAAAAGTTGGATTCTGAGATTTTAACTCCCTAAGATATCGCCTTAAAGTTCCCGCTTCAGCCACGCCCAATGAAGTTGACCGTGAGTCAGTGCAGAAAAGAGTCTGGGTTTCTGAATGGGTCGTGACGTCAAGTCAGGAATCACGAGATCCTTCTAGATTAGGTAATTGTTGTTTCAGTAGTGGTGAGGAGTCTTCCCCGCCAAAAAACAAACAAATTGAAGTTTGCGAAGCAATGCGGTCGTCAAGCAAGCAAAATAAAAGCATAAAGCTTCGAGATATTCCTGAAGTGACGTCATTCGTCACCAATCTAACATGACGCGGTCATCTTCATTGGGCGTGGCCAAGGCGGGAAATTTAAAGCTTGATTTTATGGCAAAAAGCATGGAATTCACTTTTTTGGGTTTGAAGACATTTTTAGATGTTAAGGAGATGTTGAAAACCTAAAATAACTTTTTGGCAGTATGGACACTTTAAACATGTTTAAAAGCTGTTTAGTTAAACGCGGTTTAAAATTGTTTTCTTTATAAAAGCTGCTTATTGATGGTTTTTACTTAAAATTCAGGACTCATCTAAATCCTGCATAAAAGCCTGAGTTGTAGTTTATCTTTAATGAGGGGGGTGAATAGGTCTACGGATCGGCGGATTTGGTAAATATTTTAGCCCGGATTCTGGATTCAGAGTGAAATTTTAACGGATCTACGGATCCTATGATCACAGCGGATCGCGGTTTTTATCCCGGATTTGGGCCCGGATTTTGGATTTTGGTTGTTAGGAGGGCCGGATCGTGGATCTAAACGTTCCCCCGGAAATTTCACTTTCTCTCGTTTATGTGCCGGATGTCATGCAGTGGAGAAAATGACTAGAAATAGTGAGGCACTTGAGCTTGGCGTTGCCATACGCTTGCTCTTTTTTGTCGTATCTGCAAGATTTTGTTTAGATACAGACGTTCGTTACTTAAACATTTCGTTGATAGTCATCCAGTCAACGCTAAAACACAATATCGGTCAATTCAAGGCAACTCCAACAACTAAAGTTGCTTTGTATCTCGCCTATCATCTAACGCGGCAAACAATTTGCCCGGCGGATTCGGATAAAGTTGATTTTTTGAGCGGATCGACGGATTCAGCCATTAATTTTAGCGGATCGTCGGATTTAGATACCCCTACTCACCCCCCTCTTTAATGCATTTAATTTTTCTAAACCTGGTTTTAGGACGGTGCCTACTAAATACAAAGGTTTTTGCGCCAAGTTATGACCACGCGGAAAAAGTAAATCTTTGCAAGGGCTATTGGAATCCACAAACAAACTGGGGTAGCCACGCATTTTTTCGAAATAATTAGCCTTGAATCCCAGCAAAAATGCTGACATCAGCATTTTTCTGAAAAGAGCGGGAAACGATATTTCCTCACAGATTTCTTTAGAATTCGCCTGTCCCTACAGACAGACAAACACATTTAAAAAGATCTTAAAACTACATGGCAATTGGTAACATTGAAGTCGTTTATGGTACGTTTTTAATAACAAAAGCGCTGCAAAAGCACGTTTAGCGTCTCTCACAGCCTTCCTCTGGTTCAGCTAAAATACAGTCTAAATACCTTTTGCTCACAACCAGAAACTAATCACATGTTGAATAGGCTTGCCGCTTCCATTTCGCGACATAAAATGTAGGGGTAACCACGCGTTTTTTTTTTTAAGTTGGTGATCTTTTTTGAAAACTTTTGCGGTGCCCGATACATTTTTTCCTGTCATCTCCCCAGTAAGTAAGACATTTGTGTTTCTGCGCGCGCACTTCGTCTTCTACGGGTACTTGTTTACAGTTCGATTTCAGTGTAATTTTCGAAAGATGACAGCTAGGTATTCAACTGGAAGACGTTAACAGTTAGTGGTTAGCGATATGCTGCTATTCTGGTCTCCCTGGTGTTAAGTACAGGTTCATTAAAATTGATTTGGTTACCGTAGGAAAATAATTTTCGTCGTGTGCTTGGTGGCGTAGTTGATTGCGTCAATGTCCACCCCAGCGCGCGCGCGCTTAAAACCATGGCTTGCGTGATGCGCAGAACGTGTGCACAGTAACAAAAGTAGGCACCGTCCTTAAGGTGGCTCAATAGGGTTTTAAGAGCGCGCGCACCGATGATGCGAGCTTTAGTAATGTGCGCGCGCTAGCTGACGCAAGCTCATGCAAAGCAGCGAACAAGTCAACAATATAGCTCAAATTACAGCCCAGAAGTAGAAACAGAGAAACCATTTAAAAGGAAAACGTAAAGAAAATGATTTGGACCGAAAGGTCTTGTGTGTATTTTGATGAGACCGCCATTGTCGAGTTGCTCATCGACAAATCCGCGTGGTTCGAAAATTCGCGCATGCTCACATAGCGATCTTGGCGAGTTCCTATTCTGACGAAGTAATTGCCATTGAGGTGAAAAAATAGAAAAATCCTTATCAGATTTCTCGACTTTCCTTCGGTGAAATTCCTTAAGATTTGGCAGAGAAGTTATTCCTGATTAGCTTTCCTTGCTTTCAATTTATCAGAAAAATTTGTAAGACAAGGTTTTCGCTTAGCCAAAAAACACAAAAATGCTAAAAACGAAAAAACTACCTTGACAACCCCTACTTTTTTCGGTTTTAAAAGTTTCTTCTTGCCAAATTCTACCCGGTTTGAGCATATCAGAAAATTTTACCGAAGGAAATTGAAGAAAATTGAAGAAAATTGAAATCAAAGTCAAAAAGACGTCAAAAATGGCGATGTTTGAGTAGTTTTAATTTGAGACTAAAAGCATTGATATCAGAGGTGACTGTTGAACAGTAAATTTTGGCCCTTGTTTGTTATGTTTCAGTAGCTTTGATTAGGAAAATGGCAAAAAGAACGAGAATATTAACTTTCGATTGAGGCCACTGGCGCGCGCTTCGTAATCTTGCATAACCCTATTGAGCCACCTTAATTAAACATGGTTAGTTGGTGTGAATGGGGTATTAGTTTACGACTTGTGACGTCACTAAATGTAGCATTTCGCATCTACTCACATGAAGTAAATTCAAAGTTTCATGTCAACCGCCATTTTTCGATGCGAAGCTTTATGCTTCATTTTTTCTGATACAGTAAACACCCGCATATAAGAACAAATGGAGTAAGAACACCAGGCTGAAATTTGGCCAATAAAGCCCCATTTTTATAAGAACAAGATCAGCCTGAAAAATTCAGCATGTTCTTATAAAATGGAAAGTGTGTCATAATTACATAAAAAACAAGTGAAGTGTATTTTTTCATCATTACCTATAATGAGGGACAGCCAGTCATCTCATCTATAGGCTCAATGATACAGTACAGATCATTAAAATCAAAGCATATTTATTAATTTAAACTAATTTTACATCCAGGGGCATTTTTGGGTAGTACCCATATTACTAATACAGTATGGAAATTTAAGAACACTTTGAGGCTGATTTGTCACTAACCACCCGTTAAATAAGAACCCGATCAGCCTGACCTTCGAAATCATGTGTTTTTATATGCGAGTGTTTACTGTATCACTTCATGAAAAAACGTCAAAGCTATAAAACTCAAGGAAACTGTTGGAAAAAAGAATTTAAATGCGCCTCAAAGATAAGGTAAGTAGTTCGTAACAAATAACATCGATTTGCCTCTGTTTGTGAGACTTGCAAACAAACTACATGCATACTACATAAATGGTAACATTAAAATCATTTTTGGTACGTTCTTATTAACAAAATCGTCTCAAAAGCGCTTTTATCCTCTGATAGCCTTCCTCTGGTTGAGCTAAAATACAGTCTAAATACCTTTTGCTCACATCCATAAAAATTACATGTTGAATAGGCTTGCCACTTCCATTTCGGAACAAAATGTAGGGGTAACCACGCGTTAAATAAAGTTATTGATCATTTATAAAATAACTAAGATAGTACGCACGCTCTGATTGGCCGAGAGGCGTGTTTGCATGAGAGTATGTAAACATGGTTGTCACGTCACGCTTTCTGTGTTTCTCCGGGCACCATTGAAAACCATTTCAAAGCGGATAGTTCAACTCTCAAGTACAAATATTAAGGAATTTAAATGAAGAAAATTTTTCCAAGTTTTGACTTGGGGATCGGACCATCTCTTTTCCTCAGACCCGTGGAAAGAAAGCAAAAGAAAGAAGAACAACAGCCCTTTGCATGCCTCGATGTTAGAGAGCTAGACGACCTTGCCGAGGGAGCTCAAGCGAAGACAACAAAATACACAGTAAACGTTTTTCAAAATAATTTTTGCATTTAATTACTACAGTAAAATTCTCAAAATCACATTCTGTTTTTTGAAAAAGATATGAAATAAAATTAAACGCCAACTAAGCTTAGTTATATGCTACAGTCTGCGAAGCGAAATCTGTTCAAATCAAATTTTACACGGCCGATCGGTTGCCGTGTTTTGGCTGTCAAATGTTCAAAAAATGACCACTAAAACTTGGAAGAATGTACCAGACAGCTCACCAGACTGATAGATTTAATGCCCTTCGACTTAACTGCATTAACTCAAACTTGCCTGCTTGTGCTATGATTCCAAACCAGCAAAACTTCACAAGGCACGATGAGCGATTCAGCTTCTCAACCGTCTTCTCGGGCTGCCAAATCGGGCAAGTTTGCGTCACTTTCAAGAGCGATCAAGTACAGTGGTTTCATCTTGAAGTTCTTTCCATACAGAGTCGTAAATCTTTTAAACATTTCTTCTGTTTTCACCGAACTTTAGGCATTTCTCCCAAAGATTTAGAAGGATTCAAAGCTGATATCGCTTTCATTTACACGGCGCTCGCTTGCTTGCTGGCGATTTTGCACAAATTTTGATTTTTGTAACGCGAAATTTCATTGGTTCGTGCATTATCAGATGCGCGTTTTGATTGGTTAGTTTGAAAGATGATTGTCTAGAGCGTGTATTGAGAAAAGCTTTTTGGATCAAGAAGTCAAACAAAATTTCTCTTCATTTGTCGAATTAATTTGAGAAATATTTTATAAAAGCAATAGAAAACTTTTTTCCCGTGTTTGCATAGCCTGATATAAACACTCGAGGGGTTGAGAGAATTCTCGACAGTTATGCAAACCCTCGACTTCGTCTCGGGTTTGCATAACTGTCTCGAATTCTCCCAACCCCTCTCGTGTTTATATCAGGCTATGCAAACACGGAAAACGTTTTCTATTGCTTAAATGGTTCCCGTTACATGTTTTCCTGTCACCTCCCCACTAAGTAAGACATAAGCGTGTTTGCGTGCGCACTACGCCATCCGCGCAGATACATGTTTAGTACATGTTTAGTTTCTCTGCAACTAAAGAAGAACGTCGTATAAATGATAATTTAAATTGTAAATCTAAAAATTTAATTTATCTAATTTGAATGTAAGAAATGCGTAAAGCAGTACATGGGAGAGACAAAACGCCAGTTACACGAACGCTTTGGCGAACATCGTCGTTCCATCCAGAATCACCATCAGCTCATCAAGCCCACTCCTGTTTCTGCACATTTTAACCAACCTTGCCACTCCATTGACCATCTTCTTTTAACTCCCTTGGAACTCATTCACAGCAAGCGTGTCTCCGTACGAAAGTACTTGAGGCACATCTTATAAACAAGGCAAAGAGTATGACACTTGAGCCGCTCGGTATCAATAGACGCGATATGAACTTAGCTTGCGTGGCAGGCGTCCGAAAGAGAGGGAAAGGGGAAAGACGAACCAGTCTCCCGCGCTCATTTTGACTTTCTTCCCTCCCTTTCTACGGCCTGCCACGCAGGCTACGATGAACAAAATTAGCTACTTTTTAACCTATCAAAGCTTCTTATTTTATATTTCAAAGCTCTTTTATGTAATGGTCATTTTGTATTTTTTGCATGCATTTTCTTTTAGCCCCCGTAGAAGGTTTGTTTTTCAAACCGAAATATCGGGCCATTGTATTGTACTTGTTTTAATTTCATTACTGTTTTATTTCTTTTTCTCTCTTTGCCGTGGGGATCAATCTACCGCTTTTTGCATAGTACCTTTTGATTTTAACTGATCCAGGTCTCCAAAGATCCGGCACCCTTTTGCATTGGTTTGTCGTTGTGGTCTTGCCGATATTAGAATACATCTTTACAGTTCGATTTCAATGTAATTTTCGAAAGATAACAGCTAGGTTTTCTGCTGAAGACGTTAACATTCACTGGTTAGCGATATGCTGCTATTATGGTGTTCCTAGTTTAAGTACAGGTATATAAAATTCATTTGGTCACAGCAGGAAAATTTTGCTTATTAAAACTATGGGTTCGGTGATGCGTAGAACGTGTGCGCGCTAACAAAAGTAGGCACCGTCACGTGGCTTCCTATAGTTGTACCATGGCACGCGCGCTGATGACGAAAGCTCAAGTAATCTGCGCGCGCTCAAAGGAAAACATCAGTGTTTCTCGATTTTTATGACGTCAGCATGAGCACAAAAAGCAAAACTGACAGTAAAATTTTCTCGCGTTTCCTTCGGTGATTTTTTTTAAAACTTGGCAGAGTTGTAACCACATACATTTCCTATAAAACACCTTATTTTTGTTAAAATCTGTCAGAGCTAATCTAATATATTTAGAAAAATGACAAATTACAGAATATTGGAAAAACCGTCTGAACAACCTTGACTTTTTACCGATTCAAAATGTTAGGCAATATCATTTCCATGATGTGGCAAACCATGAAAAAATTTCACCGAAGGAAAGTGTAAATATTTTAATATTTACACTTATATTTTAATATTTACTCCTTAAAACGAGTTGAGGCCAAAATGAGGAACATATCTGCCTGTCATTAGATGAGATGTTGCCATGGTAACGGCCTTAATCCAAATATTGACTACCAAAAAATAAGGCAACAGTATCCATACTGGTAAATCTCTACAGGGAAAACTTTAAGATAAATTAACTAAGTTTCCTTTTCCAACTCGCGCTCTATAGCGAGTGTGTTCGTAAATACTCTAGGGAGCAACCTTTTAAAAGGACGTTCGCGCCCATTGCTACTGAGCATGTCTAGTGCGCACGCTATTCCCCGCGCGTGCACGTCATTTTCAAGCGCGCTCACCGAGTCGAAAACTCAACAAAATATGGAGCTGATGACTTTTGCGTGTGCGAATATTTTTGTTGGATGCTCGATGACCCCCAATTTTTTTTTTCGGCAGATCACTTCCTTCTCTGATTCTTTCCATTATACTAAAAAACAAAAAGAATCTGTACGTGGGAAGTTTTAATTATTTTTCATATACTATTCAAATTAGTACATGGATACAGGTGTGCCTGACTTACAAGTTGTATTTTTTAAGGCTAATTCTAGCTGATTTAATGACATATGTAGATCTATCAAATAGGCCTATATATGCGCGCTGTGTTAATCACACGTAACAATTCTTCAACTTAAATATATGTCGATAGTAATGAATCCGACCAGAATCTCATCGAATGACTGGAGATGTTATAACAAAATTCGCCATGTGAGCCTAGTTGGTTAGGAGTATGACGTCACAAAGCAGCAAGGAAATGCTATGGTCTGAGCTACGCCTTATCTTCAAAACGAGTTCTGTGACCCCCTATTTTTTTACGTTTTTAATCTAATCTTATCATTTTCTACCTGCAGTCAAAGTTTTAAAAAAATCTGTACGTGGGAAGTTTTTGAGCGCGAACGTCCTTAAGGTGGCTCCCTATAGCTGTTGTCACGAAGCTCTCTAGAACCTCTAATTTCATTGGATCTTGTTGGCACGAAGCTCTATTGTTTTAGGGCTAGGGTCCATTGTTACCATTGTTTGTATATAATTTTCTCAACCAATCCTGTGAGACGTTCCGAAGAGCTTCGTGGCGGCCCCCCTATAGTTTTACCATTGCATGCGCGCTGATGACGAAAGCTCAAGTAATCTGCGCGCGCTTAAAGGAAAACATGCAGTGTGTTTCGATTTTTATGACGTCAATATGAGCACAAAAAGCAAAACTGGCAGTAAATTTTGAGGTTCTTGTGGTGCTCTGGTTCTTGTCGTTCTCTGGTTCTTGTGGCTCTCTGGTACTTGTGGTGCTCTGGTTCTTGTGGTTTTTGTAGTTCTTGTCGGTGGCTATCGTGGTTCTTGTTGTTCTCGTGGTTCATGTGGTTCTCGGGTTCCCGTGGTTCTCTGCTTCTCTGCTTCCCTGGGTCTCGTGGGTCTCTGGTTCCCGTTGTTCTCGTAGTTGGGCAAATAACTGATCTTCCTGCCACTTTCAAATCAGAGAAGAGAGAGCCTGGGAACGAGATTGGTCCTCTAGCTCGAAGGATTTCAAGCCATTGATGTGATACCTGCAACATCGTGTTATATCGGCTATGAAAGAGGTTATATCATCCACACTGACTGAGAGTATTTTCTTTAGGATGGATTATTTTTGCGCTAGGTTTTTTGGACACTGGCACCATACTTGACACTAGTTAGAAGGCTAACAAGTGGAAATGAACTGGTGCTCCTCGATTTTTATCTCTTGACATGGTCTACAAGCAAACCAACTTCATTTCTCAGAACAAACCAGTCTGCGTGCGTCCTTAAGTAGAAAGAACTGATACTATCACATGTATCTGCCGAACTCTGCAGGGATTTGTGAATAGAAGAACAAGGAAATGTTCTATCCCATTGTCGGGTTGACATGACATTTCTCATGACATTTCTCCATTCGCTCCGACGAAGGGCTAGCGCTCGAAACGTCAGCTTTCGAATCTCTTTACGGTGGCTAATTCACATTAGTATCACCCAACTAGTGGACTAATGCAAATCCTGCATTTTGATTGGCTACGCTACTAGGGGACTAATAGTAATAGTCATCGAGTAGCGAAATTCACCGGTTTTTCTTTCGTTTTTTTCCCAAAATAAATATTTCTTCAACTTGCATTTGCTAACTTTATTATTGCCTTTTCTGTCCGACTAGTTGGGTGATACTAAAACAATTAGACCCTTCGCCCTCAAGGGCCACAGGTCAATAGCCCATTCGGCTTCGCCTCATGGGCTATTGACCCGTTGCCCTTTCGGGCTACGGGTCTAATTGTTAATTATCAACTCAGTTGATAAAACCAAATTATCATGACATTTCTCAGTTGTTTTGCGTCGAAAAGGAGGAATTATTTTTCTCGTCTTGTGCAGGCAGGACTCATTTTACTGCTCTTGTTTGGTATTGTAAGTCTTGTTCCAATACAGTCTCGAGTGATTGGATCTGTCATAGTTAATAGAGGAGAATGGTTAGGAAGGGCGGCAAACTTCAAAAGGAAGCCCCATTGTTGGCGATTGAAGGTTGAAACGTACCGTCACGTGATCACGACCGTGCACAGAGCTTTAGTGATCAGTATAAACAAACATGGCGTCGGGCAACGGAGACTTTCTATTAACTATGGATCTATGGTGTTTTTGTGTTTCCACTTGAGTTAGTTGGAAGAACGTCTAATTTTGAAGTTGAGGCTGAACGTGCGTACATTGTTGTGCGATCTTGAGGCTGAAAACGTATGACTTTCAACCGGTGATGATGTGGAAGTTGTTTTGGAACAAATATAAATAAGAACTGCTAATTCTTACAGCTAGACCGAAATGTGTGTCATGCAATAATAAAACCATTGTTAACGTTATACAAAACATGCCCTTGTATTCGAGTTAATTTGCATTTTTGTTACCTTTGAAATAAAAACGTTCTTAATCGACTCTCAGCCTGAGGAATGTTCTTGCGTTCTCGGTTAAAATTTTGGTTAATCTCAGCCTCAGCGTTCTTATAAAAAAAGATTCTTATATTAAAAGAAAAAAACCAGATTGTAAGTGTTCGCTTTTCTACCATTTTTTTCAAGTTCTATGGGTGATTTTGTTGAGATGCTACAGTCTGTTGTAATAAAAAGAAATAAAAACTAAAACCCGACCCTCGCTCATGACATAAGCATAAGCATAACAGAAGTTTTAAAAGCACGAGGAATGAGAAATATAATTATTCCAACTTTTTTTCTTGAAAAAATATTAAATAAGTGGTTGTCGGTGTGGGGATAGGGAAGGAAGCATTTCATTTCAATTGGATGGCCGAAGAACGGACACGAACCAGAGAAATCTCAATCCCCAGACTGGAAAATTCATCGGCTCACAAGTTGCTTTTATCCCATCTCAAAATACCCGAACTGCCGAATTCTGCTGGGATTTGTGAAAAGGAGAAAAAGGAACTGTTCTGTTTCAATTTTTTTCTATTATTAAGGCGGGGGTACACCTGAATTCAAGTGAAATTTTGGTAAGTTTAAAGAGAGGTTGAAAGGGAAAAAAAGGGTTATGGAACACCACCAGACAGTTGCCCGACCGCACAATGGCACCCCAGGTTGTTGGGCAACTGTTTGGAGTGTATCTACCAATTTTTAACTTCAAACTCTAATTTTAAAACAACACCAAATCTTCAAAATTTCCTATTTCCATAAATTTTACTAATCCTTTGAGAAAAACTATTTATCTCCAAATATACCTAAAAATCCCCCAAAAGTTTACAAAACGACCCAAAACATAGATATGTGAAATGAGCATAAAGATTCTTGATTGCTTGAAACTTAAACGAGATATTTGCATTAAAAACATAATACCCAGCCAAAATACGGCTTTCATGTGGACCCCCGCCTTAACTTAGTCACGGACGAAAAAAATAAACAACAAAATATGCCGTTTACTCATTTTTGCGGAAAAATTTTCTAAAGAGTATGTCTGTTCTTATTGCCCTAAAAGGAGATCGGTCGCACAGCAAAAAATCTTAATTGGCCTGAAGAATTCACAATTTGCATCAAGTGTTCAGTATTGCCGTGGTTTCCCAAATCGTGTTGTTCTAATGACGTTAATATTTTCACACTCAAGAGAAATTTTATCGCCTCGTGACGTCACGTCACAAAAACGTTGCGTTCATCACGAAACTCTCAAACTTGAAGTTTCTATATCGTCGATCATCAAAAAGTACTGGGTTTTGAAGAGAACCACTGTCAAGTTCATTTACTACCTTCAGGGATGTTAAATTTAGATTTTTTGTTTTGAATTTGCGGGATTATTCTTGTCCCGGTTTTCGAGTTATTTCACGCAATATTGAACTCACTTTGTCCGACTTCCGCCCACCCCCAGACCGGAGTCACACAACTGTGCGTGTTTTGAGTTGGCCAAATAATTGAATGAAGACCAATGAATGGGGACTGATCCATGGGAGACTCGTGGAACATCAACAACTTTAAACAAGCTCTCGTCGACGAAAAGAGAAGCAACTACAAAGCCACGTTTGGCGCCATGAGGCATTCGCCTACTAATGAGAGAGGCGTCCTTGCGGACGTGAAAGTGATTGATGTTGAGAAACGAAGAAGCAAGGAACATTCCAACAGCAAAAATTATGTACGTATGAATGACCCCGTGAATTTCGCCTTTTTACTGTCATTTTAGCCTGTATTTCCCACCGATTTGAAATTAATTCGAGGAAAAGAAATTCTCAACATGTTTACGTAATTGCTTTGCGTTCCTCTTCAGGAATACGTGTTGAAAGTAAAATGGCTGGACGAAAACCAATATTGCATATTTCGACGATACAGTATGTTTTTCGATTTACAGGTAAGCTGGAGTTTAACTTCAGTTCATGAGCTTATGTCAAGTAGTTGGTTTCGCTTAGTTTGTCGATGTCTCTATTTGTTTTCGAAACGATAACAATTAACGACTTGCAGTTAAGACCATTTTTTGCTCAGCGGGGGAAAACATCAGCCATTTATACCCCAGTCTCAAAGTTGGACGCGCTTGCAAAATAACTGATGCGAAACAGAAGATTTTGATGTAAGCAATGCTTTCGAACAAGCCCACGTTCTAACTCGTACAGTATAATTATTTACTTTCGATTAAGCCCGTATTCATTGTTTAAAAGATTTTCGCTTGCGATCGTGACAGTTTCTTGAAGCGCAGTGTTGAAATTAGTGTTTCAATATAAAGTTAATTTAGATGGAGTAACAATTTCATCCCGTATAAGCTATTTTAATTCACTGCCGGAAGACACGATAAACTTCCGCTTAACGGTTTATGACGGAGGGGTTATTAATTATAACGTAATTATACGGAATTGAATTACATAATGTAAAGATACTGAGTGCTCGGTAAATATAAGCTTAAAAGCTCAAAGGTATTTTTTGATATTTTTCCATCCATGCTCGACATGCAGGGATGAATTAGTTCTTTACATTTAAAAGTTCTCCTCAACAGTTACTCCAGTAATTTTCAGAAGAGCTGAATATTTCAATATTAAACCAAGTTCAAGGTTCCTAAGTAAACATAATTTATAATTATTGTATTCAGTTAATGTTATTAAAATATATAATTGGGATTGGTTGTCAGATTTCAACCAGTTGAACTTGTTATGGTATAAATATCACTTGATGTTAAATTTATTGACTTTGTGAATTAGAGCCCAGGCCAGGCAGAGGCTGATTGGCATCTAACAAATATTTTTAAATATTTAAGACATATGACTAGTAATTTAATTGGTTTCCAAAAGCATACAGCGGTGGCAAGTACAGTTGCCCTTGGTACCTTTTACTTTTAGTTCTTTTTTAGTAGTTTCACTTTTACAGGTGTTTTCCTACAGATTGCAGCATGCCTTTTTTGTAAATTATTTGCAAAATATATTGAATGTTGCAATTTTTTCCACTATTGATTGTCAGGTTTCCAGTTTTCACCTAATCTTGAAACCGAGATCTTTCACAGTCAGATGTCAAACAGAGTGAGACCTGGGCATGAGATCAGCTCCCACCATAAAGGGAATCCATTTCCTGCCCTTTCTTCTCCTAACCCTTGGAGGATTCTCACCCCCTCCCCTCTTAACTGCTGCCCCCTGCCCTCTGTTCCCCTCGTCTGGATTAGATGCTAGTCCCCTCATCATTTGGTCAGTCTGCTAGCAACAGTTCCCACCATAAAGGGAAATCCATTTCCTGTCTTGTCTTCTCCTAACTATTGCAGAAATCTCACTCCCTCCCCACTTAACTGCTGCCCCCTGCCCCCCTCATTTGGATTAGGTGCTAGTCCCCCCCCCCCCCCCCTCATCATTTGGTCAGTCTGCTAGCAACTTGAGTGTAAATTGTCTTTGTCCATGATTTTGAACCCAAAGAATTTGATCAGATCTTGCGACTCTATATGCAGTGTCTGGATCCAGACCTTGAGCTAAGGGTTGCAGGGGAGGGGGGGGGGGGGGGTTGATTTACTTGCCCTGCTCGCCTTTCTCCCTTCTGTCATTCCTTCTTTTTTACCTAAAATAAGGGGTGCCGGCCCTGCCCTTGCCCCTCCCCATTCATAGAGTACATGTGCACAGTTTGGATAGATTTCAACAGAGTTTCAATAGAGTGCTTGGTTCTTTAATTTTCTTCATCCAATGTAATATGATTCAATTATCAACAGGCTGGCTTGCGACAACTTTTTCAGGAAAAGCAAAATATTTCCATCCCTGAATTACCTGGTAAGAGAATGAACCATAATGTCAAATTAGTAAAAAATATAAAAAGATGAGATTGTCTTACATAGTTTCAGAATGTCAAGTTTCATTTTTTGAAAATATAGTGCATATATGGAAGCAATTAGAATCCTTTTCAGACCTTAGGCATAATGGAATGTGACACTGGCACACAATTATGAATCTTGGCACTTGATTTGTTGATGTTTTATACCATGAAACAGACCAAATTCAGTTTTCGCTTAGGAAATTCCCCCAGAAACCAAAAAAGAAGTAATTGCATTATCATTAGAATTTTAAATAGTGTGGTGGCAATGGCAGTCTTCATGCAAGGAAATGATGATGTGATTTATGGTGGTCAGAATTAAATTAAACCTGTTTTTTAAAAATGTAAACCTGGAGAAGCTGCCAATAACTTCCTGAACATTAACCTTGCACAAGATTTTTAATTAAAGACGTAGATAAAATTTATTGTCAAACTGAAAATATTTGTACATGTACTTCAATCCTGTCTCTTAAGTAACCCTGTGCAATGTTATTTTTGATGATTAGTTGCTCGCTTAGCGTATGCTGGTGGTATGCTGTTTGGAGCTCTGGCAAAGAAGCAATGTAAACACATTGAAGATTTCTGCCAGGTACCATTTGATTGGTTAACAAATCAGAACTCTTGGATTGCATTGTTCTCATTCTTTGCTGTGATTGGTCAATGTTGATTTTTTAATATGTGGTCCTGTTTCTAGTAGTTGCACTGTTGAAAGGAATTGTGATCTTTGTTCTTGAAACATTTCCATTCTTCTTAACCTGTTACAAACAGGTAATTCTGTCAAACAGATTTACAAATTGATCAAGGCGTTTAAGATTTGTTTTACAGGAATATTCCTGACAAAGTAAATAATGTGAAAATACATTTTATTTGTCAAATTTTTTAGAGAGTGATCCAGCTGCCTCCAATTGTCTCTCAGTCAGACATTGTATTGCAGTTTTTCAGCCAGTGGGGAACTGATGCATTTGTTAGGACTGATAATGAGAAAGGGTGAGTTAAGTACAACTGTCAGTTTCTATTTTTCTGCATGTATTGCAGGCCTATGAATTTTATCTCTGTGCGTATTGCGGACCTATGAAGCTAGTATGAGTTGTGCTTATAGAAAACAGCCCAAAGATAATACTCGCGCTGATTGGTTTACAATTATGTTTTTATTTAACAATTAGATTATGAGCTAGAGATTTCTATCGCGTGGTAGTTGATGAGGGCGCAGCCCGAGTCAACTAGAGTGCATAGAAATTGAGAGCGAATAATCTAATTGTTTTAGTATCAATCAACTAATTGTTCAAAACTTTAACTAAATCCTCTTCACAGACACTTCAAAAACGCAAAGAAGCGGCTCCCAGTGTACACTGCCACGCTGCTCACTGTCTACACAGAACAGATAGTGTGTAGTGTGAACCAAGCTGAAAAAATGGGATATACAACACGCATAACAGCCTACAGACTTGCGCGTTAACAGCTACAATTAAACAAAACAAAGCTTTGAAGGTCAAAGTTTCCCTATCTTGACCAATAGGAGTCGTGTTTGGCTTATCAACCATTTGTATCATCATGTCGTTTTTACTGACTGCGAGCGACAGGACAAAATATTCGATATAGCGGGGTAAATTGTGCGTTGGAAAATCAATTCGTTATAGCAGTGATTTCGTTACAGTGGGGTTCGTTATAGCGGGGTTTGTTTCCACTTATTTTACTGTAATTCTGCCGGGATTTCAAATGTTGTTCGTTATAACGGGGTTTTCGTTATAGTGGGGTTCGTTAAAGCGGGGTGCCACTGTAGTAGATTTAAAATGAAACTCGATAGAAACACGGTATATGTTTTCTGTTTCTTAAAAATGTTAATGGACCGAACTTGTAAATGACCGTTAGACAGTCGAAGACATAGTTCTTCCTTAGCGTGCATCATTTTTTATATCTCAAAACTATTAAATTTATTTTGTATCTTAAATAACGTATTTCTTCTTGGTCCTGTCAAAGAAGCAAATTGGTGACATCTCCTACTGGACGGAATGATGAAGAATTTGTAGAGAGGTACCATTCGGTTGCTGAGTTTGCAGCTGGTGGAAAAGGAGAAATGAGCTTGAGAGAAAATGAGGTCGTCAGTGTCATTGAAAAAAACAACACAGGTTTGTAGCATATCTGCTTACTTTCTGTAGATCAGGTAGATTTTGTTGAAATCAATGGGGAGAAGTGGGTTGTCATATCTTTGTAGTAGAGATTTCATGCCTTGATTTCAGGTTGGTGGCTTGTCGCAAACTCAAGAGGCGAGCATGGCTTCGCCCCAGCAACATTCCTTGAACCAGTAGATCTTGGCCAACGATCAGAAGAGGAAGAATGGAGAGAGGTCGAGGATGATGATCGTAAGTCCCTTATTTGAACTTGATTTTCAACACCAATTTAATTGATCATCGCTTCTCTCCACATATTATTGGATGCTTCGCGCTTTGCGCTCCACTCGCCTCGTTTTCTCTCCTTCGGTGCTTTCTCGGTTCCCCTTCTCTCATGCGCTTTTCATTCTACCCTCTCCCTGCTACTTCTCATTTCCCCCTCTCCCTCGGGCGTCTTGTTGTTTCTTCTCCCGCGGGCTTCTTATTTCTCCCTCTTCTTCGGGCTTCTTATTCCCCCTCTTCCTGACCCTTGTCGTTTCTCCCTTTTCCTTGGACTTCCTCTTTTCCTCCTCTCCCTTGGGTTTTTCGTGTTTCCCTCTCCCTCAGGCTGCTTGTTTCACTCGCTCCCTCTATTTTGAACGCCCGCCACGCAGCCCGCCTAGTTAAGGCCAGATGCCAAAGGAAAGTTCTAAAAATAAAACTAGTGTTGACGGTGTTGGTTCTAGATCTTACAGTAACTGGACACCTTGTGTCATGACATAACCAGGAGTTTTCTTCTCCCCTTGAATGAGATATGCAGTGCAGGTTGCTTCCACCAGGTTTCCCCAACAGTTGACCTGCATCCATTTATACGACTTCGGCTTCGGCTGATAACCCTTATACCGTGGCCTTGATTCTGGATATCACAAGAACCTCATCCAATAATCGTTTACAGTTAAATGGCCCTTGCATCCAGTGCTTGACTTTAGATGACCCGATTCGATTGGCAATACATTAACCATTGAAAAAAAATAGCCATGCTACCAATGTTATTTATAGGCTTCTGCGCCCTATCCACCGATGATATAAAATTTAAAAGTGCAGTGCTTACATTCCAGAAATCAAGATCATCAGATTGCTTCATGCCTTTGATTGCTTACTAGCCTACGTTTCCTTGTCTAACTTGTATTTCAGGCTTTTGGATAGCTCTTGATTCGTACACAGCTAAGAGTCATGACGAACTTACATACAGAGCTGGCGAGGAGGTTGAAGTTTTAGGCCACCAGCAATTTCGGCTGGTGGAAGATAAGGTGTGCATATCTTAGCACGTGATTCTCATGGATATTCTTCTGCTTTGGAAGCCCACAAAGCTTAATTTTGTTCCAGTGCATGGGCTGGGATGTCTCACGTACTACTGTATAGACAAGGCTGTTACCTAACAATATTTCAAGGAGCCCAGAAGGGCAAAAGCCAAAAAGTTAGGAGCCCAACAGGTAATGTTTGGGGAGCTGCTGCAAAAAGTTAGGCGCCCAAAGGACTTTCTTGGGTGCCCCAGGCTGCTGGGCTCCTGTTAGGCAGCAGCCTTGATAGACGTGAGGTGGTTTGGAAACAGGGAATGGCACCCACTTGGTGTTGTTAAGTAAAATTCTACCTCTGGCCGTGGGCGCTGCGATAGACCACAGAGAACAGCAAATCACAAATTTAGCTTACAAAGAATCAATACTGGCGTTGAATAAAATGCTAGTAAATTGCAGGCTTTGAAAACTAAAAGAAACGAGTGTATTTACATTTATTTGTTTATTTTATTTTATTTTTTGTTTCAGAATTAAGGGTGAGGTTGGCCTCACACCAGGATCCAATCTGACGCCAAAGCCGAGCGTGAATCCCCTCATGAGTGACGAACAAAGAAAACGGGTCAGTGAAGTTCATTACTCTTACAACATATGCCTCCTCGTGTTGATAATTTTACCCTCTCAGTGCTTGATATCAAATTATTTATTCCACTGTCTTGGTTTCCTCTTTTCCAGGGTTCCTCGTATTCCAGTATCAGCGGCTTGTACGCCAGTATTAGGTCTCCTCCACCAAGAAGGTAACTGCAGTATTGCTTAGCATTTTATAAATGAAGCATAAAAAGTATCAAGCTGGGTTCAGTATGTTTTATCTCAAAATGCTTCGAATTTTGCCGGATTAGAACTTCCAACATGAGACATGCAACGTAAATCTCGCGTGAAATATTTGGCTGAAGAATTCGTTAAATGGATACAGGTCCGGCGACAACTTCATATAAAACTAAGCTACATACATATTAGTTTGTGGCTTACTCTAGCCAATCACAGAGAACACCGACAAGGCAGTGAACCAATCAAAACTCGAAGTAATTACAGGTAGCTGACGCAAAGCGCGGGAAAATGCATGCGAACGCGTCACGATTGATTTTGGTTGTTCTTCTGATTGGATGAAAACGTGGCGCGGTTTTTTTAAGCCAATCATGTAGCGTAGAAAGTGCAAAACCAATTACTCTTCGACACTCAAATGAAAACCGCTCTATACTTTGAATGCAGATAGATCCACTATGTGACCCACCTTTGAAAATTTCAAATGACTTTCAATTCCTAAAAGGCATGCTAAGCAGATATACATCCGTTTATAGCCTTACACCCCCCCCCCCCCCCCCTCCCCGCTTCCACCTCCATCTCCTTTCCGAGAACACAGGCAATTCTTAAAGGGGCTCAGTCACGGTTAAACGGTTTGAAAAGCGGCTAAACTTTTCAAATTCGTTGTTTGCAATCCGTGTCAATCTTCTCCATCCTTAACCATCCTGTTCCTTTATGGTTCATTATTATCTCTTTGATGTTTTTCTGTCTTTATAAACTGTTATTTTCAGGTTTCCTTCAATTTAACGGTAATTTTGTCGATGCTCAAAATAACTAAAATACCGTGACTGAGCCCCTTTAACTTTCCACATCAATTTATACACAAGAGAGTAACCAGTAATAGTGTGACAAATTTCATTTTCAGAGATTCCAGTAAAACAAAGAAAAGTGAAGCCAACAACGATGAATCCGCGAGGGCAAGAACTTTACGTTCCCAATCCACACCTCGTGAGTTCCATACTCCTCTGATACTGATTACCACTAAATCATTCAGTTTTGATGTCGCTAGCACTTACTTGTAATAATCCGCCAACTTGTTGACGATATTAATAGTGTAAACAGACATCAGATTTTACCATTAAGTCCTAGAACTTGAACGGTTCACATATTTCTTGATTGCCAGTTGAGTACCCGGCTTTAGACGTAATAGCAAATACTGCTCCACCCCCTCCCCTCCCCCTCACCTACTCCTGAAAGTCAAATCGATATTGGTTGATGATTCACTGTAATAGTCCAGTTTCGAATTTGCCATGACCGCTGAATGAAAGCACTGACAACGCATTTGCATAGGGTTAGCCTCGACCTTAAACAATATCCATAAATACCGGCGGGAAGGTTTCACAAATTTGAAAATTAAACAATACACAGAGCTGTATTGAAACAGGTGGTCTCCTCACTGGAATTTGTGAATATTTTGCTTTAGGTCGAGGCTAACCCTGTGCAAATGCGTTCCCAGTGCTTTTAATCAGCGGTTATGGCAAAGTTCGAAACTGGACTATTTCGAGAGATAAATTTTCGTATTAATTCTTTGACTTCTGTTAAACCGATCAGTTTTTAAGAGTATTGATATCGTATGGGGTATAGTTAAATCCCAGTTACTCGACCCTTCCGAGAACTCGAACCACAAGCCGCTTCCCTTGGAATAGTTTCGCTGTATTTTTATCCCTGAAACCCCAGCTCCCGATTTCTCGGACTACCTTCTTTTCCCCCGAATCGAATTAGAATGCCTTGTCTCCGGTAAAGCAAGATGAAAGATATCTTTGTTCAATTACTCTTTTTGTCCTGTGAAGATGTTTTAGAGTACGCCACAGTGGAGATACTCCCAAACCATCAGGCAGGGAATAGAAGTCCTCAAGTCAGTTTTGGAAATGCCAGGTATATAGTTAAATATTGATAATATTTTCATGTATTACTGATGCCAATAGACTTTTCTAGCGTCATAGGCAGAAGATCCTATAATTTCGGCTCGTTACAGTTCTCTCGGTCGAGGGAACAAATACGTTTGTTATGCCTCCCAACTCAAATGCGTCTTCTGATTGGAGGAAAATTAAACATGCCACGCCGTGCGTCAAAACTCACTAACTCCCAGGAAAACAACAACATGAACTTTCGACTCGCACGTGATCAGGTCGTGCTCCTTGAAACCGCGGCAAATTTATGAGCCAGCCGGCGTAAAGAGCAAACCATTTCTTCCCAGTTTTTTCTACTTTTGAGTCGGGAGGTGTAAAAAAAAACACTTAATGTTTTAGTACGGTCTGAACAGTTTCTAACCCTCGTTTTCAAAACAAATAATGGTAAGTGAACGCTGGGCGAGTACTTTAAAAAATGTCACACAAGGAATATGTAATCAGATATAGTTGTCTTTTCACTTGTCGGAATTGTTTAGATTTTAATTGGCGAAAACAAGTAGTGTCTATGGGAAAGATGTCATAGAATGCGTAATAGATCCTTCTCCAAAATGGCGGCCTAAAATTCAAACAAGTTAAAATTACTTAAATTTAAGAACGTATACCAGCACTAGAAAGAACGCCTTTACTTTAGAAACCCGGCAAAGTTTCAGCATTTCAGGTGTAATATCAGCTGATAAAAAGGAGGTTGAAAATTGAAAAATTTACAGACGTTTGTATGACTGGGGGTATAATGCAGACCCCCAAACATACAAACGCGTACGTCTGTAAATTTTTCAATTTGCAACTTACATTCTCTCAGCTGATATTACACCTGAAATGCTGAAACTTTGAAGGGTTACGAAAGTAAAGGTGTTCTTTCTAGTGCTACTATACGTTTTTAATTTTGACTTATTTGAAGTTTCGGCCGCCATTTTAGAGAAGGGTCTATTTTGTCAAATAGTAACGGTATCGCCCACAAACACAGCTATAAAGGTGAACAGCAAACATTATTCTAGCTTCTTTAAAGTAAAATAATACTGTTGTCTATTACTTTTCAGTGACGGTATTCCTCAATATGCAACCGTTATCCCAAAGCATTTGAGGTAAAGTAATTTTATTGATTTAGAGCGGTTTTAGAAGGTTATAGCTTCGTTAAGCCTTAAACCAAAGTATTTAATTCTGAGCGATCAAAACAAGCGCCATTAGCCAATCAGAACTGACATCCGAGCGCTGGAAACTCGTAAAACAATGAATGAATGAATGTAAGGGTTTGGTTGTGCCTTGGACTAGAGTAATAAACCAATTTGCATACTCGCTAATTGCGAAACCATAGTAAGAAAACAACAGGAAAGAATTCTATCAGGTCTGGTATAATGAGTGTCTGGTCTGAAGCAAAGATTTTAAGTGACTAGCAAAGATCGACTCATCCATTCTTTAAAAAATAGCGGGGGGTGGGGGACTCCTATATGAAAAGATCGGGGATACTTGGGGATACTCGTTGGAAAATTAGAATTAAAAGTGTAACGAATTGAAATTAGATTTTTCTGTTTCTTTATCTTGTGTGTTTTAGACACAGATCACATAGTATGAGTGAAGATGGCACGGAAACTGCAAGGAGGCCGGTACGTACCAACTATCCCCTTAGTAATTCAATTGTGATTCACTTAATTGATACCAAAAAGTAATTTTACTTCCGTGACGAATTTCAGAAAGCAGACGTTTGAGCGTTAGCCCGCATCCCGGGGCGGGGGGAGGGGGGGGGGACTCCTATATGTAAAGGTCGGGGATACTCGTTGGAAAATTAGAATTAACCCTAAAGGAGACCAATCTGGGCGTAGCTGGAGCTTTCTTACACCCCTAAAAGGTATCACTTAAACGGAATAGGCTCGATTAGAAGCCGCTGATCAGAAAAGGAGCCCGCGCTAGTAATTTGGACTCGAGAGACCGGTGGAACTGAATCGAGCCTAGAAAAGGAAATGAGCACACCCTAAAAGCTGTTTAGATACTTTGCTGCTGTAGAAAGATTATTTGTCGACTAAAGGTGTATTAAAAGTGAATCACGTTTGTTGCGCATTTTTTCATGTCTTAACTTGCTTATAAGCTGCCACCATTGTTGTTCTTGATGCACAGAATTTCTCTTCATAGCTGTTTTCTTAGTTTTCTTAGCTGTTTTTTCTTAGTTAAAAGCGAGTGCATCCGATTGTATTCCCCGGTCGTTGAATCTCCCGCCGTTCACACCCGCGACCCTGTTAGAGAAATTAGAAAATCTGCGCATAGACAACACTGACCACTATGACAGCTGTTTATATTCTTGATATAAAATACTATTAAGGGTGCTTACCGGTGTAAGAGCATACGCGTGGCGTGCAGTTGTATTATCCATACCCGTATTGGTCCATGATTTATGAGTTATTATTAAAAACTGAATCACTGGATAATGCAAGTGAAGAGTTTTCATTGGCTTGGCCATTATGATATATGAGCAGTTATACAATCATCAACAAATGTAGTGGGCGTTTTTATCTTTATTTTATTTTTGTTTTCTTCACGCATCCTTTGCTATGTCCATCTCATATCCAACGCGCGCTTGTAGGACAATTGTTAATTAATATGTTTTTGAAATTGTTATGCGGCAGAAACGAAATGGCTGCCCGGATCTCCCTCCCCCTCCATCAGTGTGGGTATCACACAACTCTTACGACGGCAGCCATGATGAACCTGGATATGCTACAGTGCGCGAGTTTAGACAACCCTTGATGGCCAGCACACCCAGAGTACGATTGCTACAAGCCCCAGATGATGGCATCGTCCGCTTTGGCTCCCGCAAGTATGAGAATGTTCTCAGGCAGGATCTTCATGCAGCCACTGTGAGTACTTTGCCTGCGTGACAGCACATATGTCTGTACGTATTAGGAGAGGAAAGTCATCACGCAACACTTGACACCCCATTGCGTTACGGTCCAGACTTTTTCCTTTTTTTTTCCTTTTTGCCCCGCCTACCAGTCGTTTTTTGTTTCGCCCTCTCTCCTTTCAGAAACTCCACCAGCCTGGAGTCAGATTCAAGAAGTTCTCCAAAGTTAAGATGCATCCTGAGAAATTTCTCGTCTTTAGGAAATGAAGTGTTTTATTAGAATGCAAAAAAGTTCCTGGTGTTTTGTGGCTTCCGTAAAATCGCCTTACGCATCTTGCATATGGCAACCTGGTAGGGCTTTTTGAACTCAAGCCGTTTAAGGCCTGGGTCAGGAATGTAAAGTTGAAATATGGTTGGACAACTATATCTCTTGTTATATTTGTGTTACCAAGCTGAACTTTTCCCTGATTGCAAAACTCGACGTCCTGCCTTGCCTTAACATATTATCTTGATCACGTGACGTGTCACGTGATCGTTTTTTTTTCGCTTTTCACCAAATCGCAAATTGGTGGCGAATTTTAGGTCTATTGATCAATAAATGAGCGTTTTCGATGTAAATTGAAATTTTCTACCTTGCTACGTTTGGAATGATTTTCCTTGATTTCGTTTTTAGAAGATGTAAATGATGAAAAGTCAAATTTTGTTGAAAAAAACGATCTTTCACCCTATAAAATTTTTCTGTGAAAAGAGGGACGGTCATTCCAAACGTGAGAGGATGAAAATAATTGACCTCCATCTAAAACACGTTTTCGTGGGGTGATATTGATAAAAACCGCCACCAATTCCTCAAATAATGGCTATTTTCCGCTAAACGTCACGTGACCTGTCAGAAGTACCACTCCTACTTTAAAATGTTCAGGACGTTGAAACCTAACTGTGTGCTAAATACGGTTCCATTGCCATTTATACCGTCAAAAATATAACCAATAAATTATTTTTATTGGTAAAAGCTTTTGACCCAGACCTTAAACTACTTGAGAATTTCTCTTGGTTACCAGACGACTTTTTTGTAATAAATGCCTTTCTCAGAGACAAAAGTCTTCGGGAATTTAGGAGATTCCTTTTGAAACCAGGTACAGTTCTTTTTACCGCTGGCCTTTACAGGTTATTCGATAGATCATTTAGCCTGAACTTTTTCGTATTTCTCTCATGTTAGCCTGGAGAGCATTATGTAGCCATCACGAATTATACCCCGCCAGCTGATCGCGCTGAAGACCTGCCGCTAGCAACCGGTGAGACGGTGCGTCTTCTCTCTGAGGATGGCCCCTGGGCTTTTGTCTGCACTGTGGACCCTACCAAGAGAAGAGGATGGGTTCCGCTCTCAATACTGAAGCGGAAGGGAGGCTCGCAGCATCCCGCGACCCGGAGATCATTGTCTGTGGGTGATATATACAACGCGTTTGAAGAGGAGCAAGCCGCGGCACAGAGGATTACCCCAACCCCGAAGCCACCTGTGCCGACACCCAGGAGTGATCTGGAATTTAGAAAGCAGTCTTCAGTGGATTTCACGGGTGCACCGAGTGAAGAGGCTCCACCAATGCCAGGCGCCCCTCCAGGCCATGATCATAACCCTGGTAAGAAAATCTTGCTGTCTAATCACTGTCTAATCTCCTTTCACAGTAATACAATGTTAAGAAGATAGATGATTAGAATAAAGAAAATCATCAACTAGGGGATGTCTTGATTAAACACCAAGCTCTCAAAACTTGCGTTAAACAAATGTATGACGGTCACTACAGAGTCAAGATATTTCGAGCTTTGGTACATGCTGAGCTAGACAAAACGTACAGATGTTTTATGACGAAATCCGATAGGAATTCGACAAATTCAGCCTTTATATGACATAAACGTCTGGAAATCCAAAATTTGTTTCGGCATTTGGTGTTGTTAGAGAGAATTTTCTGCGAGAAGATATTTAAAACAGTCGCACGGAACGGTGCGAAACGATGTAGTAAGGTTACACAGTTTTGTCCACTTCTTACTCGAACTTGTCACGGATTCCTTCTTACTACGCCACTCTTGTAAGGTTATCCATAGTGATCATCTTAAAGCAATCTCGTTTAATTATCACAAGTTATTGCCTACAGAAGACGTTCCTCGCGTAATTCTCTCACATTACCCACCAGCTTCATATTTTCCCCCGCTTGTCACCAAATTCATGTTTTCTCGTGCTTTCCGCACTTTACTTGTTTTCTCACACTGACTTCGCCGCGCACGTGACATGATTTCCCGCGCTTGGCGGAGGATTCGCGTTTTTTTTTCAAATCGTAATTGGCTTCTCGTTGTTAACAACGCAGTAACTACCCCCCCTCCCTTCCCGTGATAACATTAATACCTTTTTCCAGAAACGGTAAACCTGCGGAACCTGTGCACGTTTATATTTCTTGTTTCCAGGAAAGGTGAATGAGCATTACTTTGCAAGGGAAGACTTCACAACAAAAAATTCCAAGTGTATCTCTGTGCGTAAAGGAGAAGTGGGTCAGTTGCTTGAAGTGCAAGCCTCGGGCTGGTGGAAGATGAGTGTTGAGGGTGTGGTCGGGTGGACGCCTGGTGATTTCTGGGAACTGCTACAGGCTGAGGTAATGTTATCGGTGTTCCCCCAAACAAGAGTTCTTTTTTACTGTGTTGTGTTGTGTTGTGTTGTTGTGTGTGTTGTGTTGGTTGTATTGTATTGTACTGCGACTCCTCTGATAACCGTATTGTCTTTACAATATAGTTGACAAAATGAATGGGCGAAAGCTCTGGGATAATAGAAGATAGCTTCATAGTGCTTCATAGAAAAAGAAGTGGTAATAGAGGTATTTTAAATTGCCGTTCCCTTTATGAGACTTGCGCGAAGGTAATCATGGTGCTTGTATTCATTACGCCCCTCCTCCCCCGACATCGTCGAGACATTGGCCATGCTTTCCTGCGCGCGTGTGTCATAGAGGGAATTGGTCATTCAGAGCAATATTGCCGGAATATATTCTATGAACCTTTCCTATATAGGAAAGGTTCATAGAAGAGGGCCCAGAGAAAAGGGACTCAGAGAAGCGTTTAGGAGAAGGGAGGCTCTTTTATGGAATGAAAACCCCCGAGTTGTCTGAATAGAGAATGCACTCTCAATTTGGAATTCATATTTTGAATTTACAGGAAGAATCACCTAAGGACAACCCAAGGGAAAGGATAAGTTCTTTCGGTAAGTAGTGTTTGTCGCAGAATATGAGATATTCGAGATAATGACTGCCTCTAGTATTTACTATCCTTTGATGTCTTAATTCAAGAAAATAAAATGGTCATAGTCTGTGCGCTTCTCTAATTGCACCGTAAAGTAAGTAACCTTTTGTCAGAACATGCGTAGTTTTTATTACGAAATCAGTGATGTGAAGATCTGATATCTACTAGATTCCAAGCCTCTTGACCATTTATTTTTGTTTGCGTTATTGCAGGGGATGAGTTGTGGTACTACGGAAAAATGTCCAGACAGAAGTGCGAGGAGCTTATGTTGAGGGTATGTGTTTAACACCTCTTCATGTGTTGCTTTCTTACTTCCATTACAGAATGAAAGCGAATTAAGAGATAGCACTGTAATGTAGATATGGTAGTCAGCTTTTCCAAACTGACAAGTTCAAGTTGTTGCAACAAGGTTATTCAGTGAAATGAGTAGCAACTAATTAAATTTCCCTTTTTGGGAGTATCACTGACTTCACTCTTCACTTTAAGTCTGGAAGAACAGAAAAACAGTTTACAAATATACGGTTTTCGCGAAGTTGTACAAACCTTGTGTTAACGATTTATTTTTTAATAGATCTTTTTCTGATCACAGAATGCCAAAGAACTCGACTACTTGATAAGGGAGAGCACTCAGAAGGTCAGTGGATCGAAATATGAATTCTCTTTAACTAAACCGGACATTATTCCGAAAGATGGAGAATATCCCGGGAGAATATAAACAGACCTCGCTCCCCTTAGGTTATTTCCCAACTGCTGCCTGATTGGTATTAGGAAATCAGATTTTGATCACTGTAAAATCATAGAGTAACAAATTGACGATTACACAGGAAGTTTAGCTAATTTCTTTTATTATTATCATTTTTTTCAGTTTGCGTCATTCGTGCTCTCGGTAAAGTACGGCGGAAAGTATGTATTAATTCAACCCTTTCACCGATTATTTACAAAATTTCCCTCGTGTCTACCTACCCGTAACTATTTTTTTGTTCCAATTTCAGAATCCGTCATTTTCCCATAGAGCTCACCCCAAGTGGTCGATACGTGATCGGGAAACACGCGTTTGATGGACTGACGGAAATCGTGACGTTTTACAAGACACACGCGTTATTTTACACGCAGAACAAGGAGCCAGTGAACCTGGGTGAATCATTCCGAGGAATGTAGACCGTGTCTGCCAAGGTGTAAGCCTTCGACTCGTCGCGCAATTGCAGTGATAGACAAAAATTTCTTTGACACGCAGCCAAAGAGATCTCTTAAATTGTCACGTTGTAAGATTTCGTGACTGTTCCTTTAAAGTGCGTTGTAATGATAAGGGATTAATCAATCAATCTCATTAATTCTTTATTTAATAAGTAGGTTAAACAATTTTATGATTCTAGAATTTTACAATCTGTTGAGAGAGTCGAATGAAGTAAGCGTAATTAGATGAGAGGAAGTATTTAAATCGCGTATCTCCTCTCCTTTGTGCCGTTTGTAGAATTTTTGCATCGCAGATCAAATTTCCTCCTCCTTATTTTAAGATCTTGGAACCTGTCTTTTTGGGAAACTATCCTTACATTTAGACGTGTTCATTGCATTTTCAACTAAGAAACTCACGGCAAAATAGAATCTCTCTGCTTCATACAAAAACAGAAGCGTTTAATAATTTAACTGAAAAATGGTGCTGCGAAATTTCACCGCAATGGTCAGGGCGTGCCTCTACAACTAAGAAATGAGCACAATTCCTCCAAAATAGGTGTCACGGAGTACCATATATTGACATTGTCTTTTCCAATTCGGAATCTTTAACATTTCACGGCAAATGATTGTCCGCTTTCTTCGAAAATTTTGCGTATCCAATATTTTCTCCTATGTGAGAAAATGCTGCGTAGGAAATCGGACGTTAAAGGAGCTATGTCACGGCTTGCGCATGTTCAGAGGAAAATGTAACCTAAAGTGCTCAAGTTTCTCATTTGTAATCCGTGTTAATCTTCTCGATCCTTAACCATCCTTGTTCCTTTATGGTTTATTATTATCTCTTTGGTTTATTATCTCTTGTCGATGGCTTTCTTGGAGAATAATATGGATTATCCATCATATTTATATTTTAAATAAATTCATAAATTTTATTGTTCTTAGAAGACCTTCTAACGTGGTTGTTGTAGCAATTTATTAAAGAAGATTAAATGGCGTTTATTTTAGATAGAGCTCTAGAAAATAGTGATATTGCCTGAAAAAAAAATTGGCAGAATTGTAAGGATTTTATAATATTTTGATAACGTAATTAATATGAATGTAATAATTCAATTGTAGTTTTTGTAGAAATATTTTATTCAGTACTTGCAAAAAGCACATTTATGCGAAACGATTCAGAAAAAAAGATGATATTTAAATGGTAACGTTAAATAACAATATTCTCACGTATTATGTTCGGAACGTTTGTTTTGTAGTTATATATTAAGAATCAATAAACAAATGGCTTAACTGCAATGCACATCTGGCCCAGGCCTAAAAGGGTCACAATGTTGAGGGTTGTTAAATTTCGTGCTCCTCCCAGATTTTCCGGAATTTTCGGTTGAATAATTGGCCTTTCGGAAATTCAACAATTTGTCAAAACTTTTCAAGGAAATTTCTGTATAATTGCCTCCTTTTCTTTTTATTTTAAATTATTTTAGTAAATTATTTTTGTAGTAAAGTTTAATTCCGTGTAACTCGCGTTCTGATTGGTTGAAACAGATTGCTTTATCAGAGAACAAAGCACAGATTGATTACATCAACTGCCTTTCAGACAAACGAACTATTTGTCATTAGTAAATACTGTCTTACGGAGACCAATGTTAACAACAATGTCAAAGCTGCACGAAAATAACAAATTTTGCTAGATTTCGACAAAACACGTAGCGAAAAAAATTATCAACCTAGCCGGAATGCTTTGATGAAAGACATTAAATTTCGAAGGCAGAAATTAAACAACTGAGCTCCTTTTTCGTAATTTCCCTTGGAAGAGTGCACGTTTGCGTGGACTAGAAATCCGCCTTTTGATCCTGATTAAACTATTAAAAAAAGCGAACTTTGAAGGCAATGATGCCGGCATCGTTCTTCTCTCGAAAGCCACTCGAAACTGAAAAGTTTAGCTGAAGTCCAGTTTGTATTTACAGCTGTCGTCTCGTTAGCTAATCAAATATTTGAACAATTCTAACAAGGAATGTGATTGGGTTATTTTAGCATGCTTTAGTAAATGGTTTGAACACAGGAGTATCAGTAGTTCGTATTGTGTGATCGTCCGGGTGAGTGTAGTTCTGAAAAGAGCTGTTGTTGGTGACGGACGTTTCGAAAACCTGAGTGGAAGTCATGTTTAGAGTCAAGTGAATAGTGTCTGTCAGTCGATGATGTTATAAGTCTGGCCCGTAGAAAGCGATTGCTCAGTTTAGCCATGATGGTATTGACTGAAAGACTCGTGTTAAGTTTGTCATCAGTCATTGGTCGGATTCGATCCGTCTTCTGTTAGTCTAAATTGGTCGGTTTGAAGTCCGTCTATTTTAAGATTAAGATTGAGATTCGATTGATTGACAAACAAGAAAGACACCATCATCTGACCCACCTTTATTTCATTATTGACTAAAACAATTCGCTACATGCAATGGAAACCATTTATTTGAATCCAAAAAACTATAAGCGGCAGCAGGTCTTTAGACAAACAACAATCGCTTCACCCAGTTATCTACAATACAATTACAAAGACTGGCACTACAGGAGATATCACTTCAGAGAGTTTATGTGGAGAGCTAAAAAGCGTTTTAGAATTTGGGATTAACATTGAAGGTGAAGCAAAGATTAAGAAATGGAGATGATTAGCTGAGATTATTTAAGCGCAAAGGGCCGGGCGGTTAGCAGTTTGTTAAGCAATTATTGGTTAGTATTTTAATTTAATCTGCGTTGTTAGAATTTAGAATCCATTGTAGTGAGAAGCGGCTA
This sequence comes from Platygyra sinensis, assembly GCA_019787425.1. Classification (NCBI taxonomy): domain Eukaryota; kingdom Metazoa; phylum Cnidaria; class Anthozoa; order Scleractinia; family Merulinidae; genus Platygyra; species Platygyra sinensis. Next base: position 19,507 of record JAHPZR010056203.1, on the reverse strand, counting down.
GGTTGTGAAGATGGTAAGTTTATTAAGTGAAGTGTAAACTTGAAGATGATCAACTTGGATTGATTGCTGTTGAAATCCACTTATGAGGGACAACATTTGGAGACACCGTAGTTAAATGGCTCTCGAAAGCTTCAGCCATTTAAAGGCTGTACGGTGACTAATTCCTCCCCCCCCCCCCCTTACCTAATTAAGCCCACAAGTCGACCATGTAGCAAGTGTATAAGATGTGAGTCAGTGGTTAGCTTTGGTTATTTTTCAATCTAATATGAATCAATCGATCGATCGAGCTTTAAATAACTTATGGCAAGAACACTAATATCAGCGACTGCAGAACTTCCTTGCCGCAAAGTTATCAGTGGAAATAAGCTCAGCTCAAATTAATTCAGGGAATAGTTCCGAAATATCTTATAGTTGCACACCTTTAATAAGTTTATAAACAGTTCGCTATTAGTAAATGACATTAAGTGTTCTTTCGAAACGGTTAAGTGTTAGTTGGCATTTGTGTATTAATTACTTTTATACATTCAAATATTTCGACTAGTATTAATTCGAAAGAACTTTTCGGTGTCATACACCAACGTGTCACTTTCTGAGATAGAAAAACTCTCGACAAATGAGTAAGGCTAATGGGTCAAAAGGAAAGATTAAATATAGATCCAGCTGGATTGACCTCCCGGTGTATCTGCGATCTGAAAGTAAAAACAACATGAAAACTTTATTTCACGCATTTTAAAAGATTCTTTCAAAGAATTGAGTAATCTGGGTAGCCTGCGGAATCTCGCGAGCGGATGATACCTTGTCGGAGAGGTAAACAAAAAAGTAAGGTCTGCATACGAGCCAAGTGGCTAGCTTATCAGGTCGGAGCTTATGCCAGTTTCTGCAGGTAGCTCAAGAACATTTTGGCCTGGCTTCAAAACGTTCCACGAAAATAGTGAGTGGTTGTCTAATTTCTTAAGCACAAAAGTTCTAATACCTTGGGATATCATTATGAGCAAAAAGCTCGGCAACTTTAAATATTTTCTAGGCTCATATATTGTCACGTGACCTGTCAGGGCTATTTTTAGGCCGGTGTGGTTAAAGCCTTTGACGTCCACCCCTAATTTTTTGATGCAATAAATTGAGAGCCATGCCTGCCTTAATAGTGTTAATAGCATGAAATCGACTAGCCAAATATTTCTACTCCCCCCTGGATGGGATACTAGTCCATCACAGGGTTAACCCCATGCAGCAATAAGTGTTCCCGAGTACCCATATATCCGCCTGGATATATGGAGAGAGGCACCGTGACCGTAAAATATCTTGTCCAAGAACGCAACACTATGTCCCCGGCCAAGGATCGAACCTGGATCGCTTGTTCTGGAGACAAGTGCACTAACGATAACGCCACCGTCTCTTTGGCGGCGAAAGCTTATTGAATTCGAGAGCGTTCGGTATGGCTTAGCAGTCCATATAATTTGCAAAATTTGGACTTAATTCTCAGACAGCCAATCAAAATCTAAAGGCAAGGTACTCAACCATCATTATGCCTCTGTCTACTTAAGTTCAATTAATAAAAAAGTGCTGACCTAGCCTAACTAAGCGGTTGTAATGTTATGACTCTTTATACTTCAGACCGAACTACGTCGACCATTAAAAAAAGTCAAAACTTTCATAAAAGACAATACTGGTCTCTCTTTTGCTTAGTCCATCCTGCTTGATATGAAAGAAGACCGCGAGAAAAAAAATGGCCCCACGAAATCCTGGTGTCGAGAAGTGGCATTTCTGGCGGCCATTTTGTTCTCGAAGTTTTCTTTTCCGGCAGTGCATGACTGGCCAAGCAAAAAAGGGACCACCGTACTCATACAGAGCGTATGCACATGATCGACTTCATGCAGCCATATTGATGTTCTAAAGCAATGAAACATTGGCCATGTTGGTGCATTGAACCGTTCCTGTGGGAGTTCAACTCAAACACTTTCTTTTTTTTCCAATAAATTTGCATGGCTACTGGACACATGACTGCATGCGCTCTATTCTAGAGGAGGCGAGGATCTCTGACTTGGGTGTACTTACTGGATCATTTACAGAACTGTGCACAAGTGGCGTGGCAAAACTTTTTGACAAATACAAAATTCCTTCTTGAACTGCACTGCGGGTCGTTCTTGGCAAGCTTTCTACACAATGGCCCAAAGACATCCACACATGCGACTGAAATTAATGTATAATTCATTAGTGTAAAGTAAAAATTCTTTCCGTTGTCTCTATACCTTGAATAGGGACGGACCATGAGATTTTTGAGCTGGGCGAGCGGGGTAAGAAACTTTATTTTATGGGAGTGAAACGTAACAGTAACTAACATTACTGATCAACTTCTGGTTAATGAGTGGATAATAACTAATTAAACAATAGAGTGTTTCTGTCGAGGAACTATCGGCTGATAGTTGCCCCGCAGAATTTTGATGTTCTTAAAACAAATATTTGCCCCAGAAGCGAAGCTTCGAAGGCAAATATGCCAGTTTTAAGAACATAAAATTTCCCAAGAAGCAACAATCAGACCGATATTTCTGAGACATAAACACTCTATTGTCTTTATGGTTCACCACTAAATTTTACTTCCGCGCGCCATTTCAAAAATCGTATTGAACTTTTTTTGACTTATTTAGATAAAAGCCGTAAAAACAAAATGCAAAATTTGAAAAAGGAACGCACAAAAAACGCACTTAATACAATTTCAGTTGTTAGTTTCTACAAGCCCGCTTGTTTACAGCAAAATTTTCACGGACGACTATTATCCATCCGGGTATTTTCCGCGGACGGGCACTAGGGGCTGATAGTGGGCGCGATCCATTCAACCAACCACAACTCAACGGTTTATGTCTGCTGGAATTTTTGCTTAAGCATTTTCGCTGTAAGCTGCTCCAATTTGAGTGAAGTAAGACAGTATCGAATTTAGGTATGTCCCACTTTATATCACTGATCAAGTTTTGTTTCCGCTGCTTCTTTTACAAAAACCCCACACTATGCAGTCTAAATTTCTTATGTGCTGAAGATTAACAGATTAATCTTTTCTATTCAACCAGTGGAATATTTAACAATTAGACTACTCGCCCTCGTTTTCTACGAGCAGATAGTCAACGAGGCGCAGCCGAGTTGACTATCGCTCGTAGAAAACGAGGGCGAGTAGTCTAATTGTTTTAGTATAAATTTACCGAAGTCTCATTGCATAAAAAGAAAAAATGTCAAGTAACGCGTAGAAAAGAACTGTTTTATTATGTTACATCAGGTTCAAACGTGATGTGCGATGTGCACAGATGCGTAACTGTTTTCTATCAGCAGATAGAAAACGGTAATATAGCCAATCAAATTCACGGATTCACAATAGACTACGGTAAATTTATACTAAAATGGGATATAGCAGCGTTTCAGGACTTCAAAATTTACCTCCACTTGCCACACGCTTGCGTGATTGAGGGGACTTCCCCAAAATCTATCTCGATCGAAAAGTTAAAAAAATTGCTCGTTTGAGTTTCGTCTGAATTGTAAGCAACGCTTGATGTTTCATCAAGGCCCAATCAGGTTACGTCTCTATAAATTTTCTGCTGTCGATGAATAGGAGCGCCCGCCGATGCGTGTTCTGTGCAGTCAGTAAACTTCTTAAACTCATCAATAATTCATCCCGTTAAAACTAAGAAAATCACATCCCGGAAGGAAGTTTGGATACCCGGTCTTAATCAGCATAGATTTTGACGATTTTACTTCTCCGTTTACTCCTTAGTTTTTGTTTTGATGAAGATATATCAAACACTCGAGACAGTGTTTTATCAACTTTCCAAACACCTCGATATTTCGTCAATACTCCGCTGCGCGTCGTATTTTCAACTCTTTTCTCGGTGTTTGGATCAGTCCCGATGAAACACTATCGCTCGTGTTTGATTTATTACATGAAAAATTGGACTTCTGCAATTTCTTATGAAAAAATATGTCCTTCAACGTGTCGTTTGAAATCAGAGTGTTACCTGTTCTGCTCTCGACAGCATCTTTATAGAAATCGAAGTCATGAGCAACATCAGAAGCGAGGTCTTCGTATCCCAGGTCAGCTATAAACCAATCAACTTAATGTCATTACAGAACTTCACCACTCACACGTGTTACATAAATAGGGGCGGATATAGCGGGAGGGGAGGTTGCAGGGGTGTGCAGCCCCCTCCCCTGAGACGAAGCCTTCTTCTTCGTATTCGCTTTTAAAATTTGTTTACCCCACCAGTCAGTTACGCCATTCCTCAGCGGTGCACCCCTTCCCCCCCCTCCCCCGCCTCCGAGAAAGCCTATAGCTATGTAGTAAGGAGACCCAAGGAATCCTCCCTTGTGTATAGGTGTCTGCTAAACATGGGTTCGTTTTACTTGACTCTCCGCGCGATTTACAAATTGCGGCTTTCCGACTATTTTCCAAGATCTCTGAAAGTATCAATCACGAGTCGTGCCAGCGTTTCCGTTCATTTTCTGCCCTGATTGCAAAGATTGCAAGCACATTTCCTACGATCTGCGAGGAACCTGGAGATTAACACTGGAGAAAAATTTACATCCAGCCGTAATCACCTGGTAAATACTCCGCAGGGTCAATGTTGTCTACTTCAACTTCCCTCTTATCTGATAAAAACAAAAGGCAAAGAAATTTTAGTTTGTTTTAAGTCACTCCCGCTCCCATTTGAACACAGCATTAATTTAGAGAGAAAAACCCGCTGAGTGAAAGAAACAGCAGGCGCAGGTGGCACGCCGGCAATCGTTCAAAGTCAGTGGATGCCTATCTAAACATATGGCGTCATTAAAGACACGTGACTATATGTTAGCCAGCTTCTTATTGGCTCCAACTCCTTGTCATGAATGCATGACGTATCAGTTGTTTTTCTCCAGGTTTTAACCACTCTCTGTTTGTTTGCACAATTGCACAGTTTGGCATGTGCCTTCCAATGATATAATCCGTTATAATTACTCCTTTTTGACGGCTCGGCGCGAGGTAAATAATTCATGATGTTATTTTGTCTCAAGGAGGCGACCCCTGGATTGAGAAATCCCGTTCAGGTTCTGTCACGAAAAACATGGTATTTTGCGCAGTTTGGCATGGTGTAGAGATTTTATTTAAAGTATAGAAAAAGACAAACATCTATAACGTTTGTTTTATCAAGTTAAAGCTATGATTTTATGGGTTTAAAAATGTGAAGTTTCTTTATGGAAGCCAGTGAAGATCAAATAAAAGAACTGGCGAGCTCAGTTTTGAAACTCTCTGCTGATCTGTTTTAAAATACAATTTAACTTGCATTGTTCTGTTTGCTTTACTTTACCGAACTTACAACGTAATTCTTCATGTAGTAATCTGAATTCTTTGAGTCTTGGCACAAATTATAATGAAGAAAAAAAAACCCCAGTCTTTATTATCCCTTGAAATCATGATCTTGTTTCTAAACTAAAGATCTTATGAAAACCGATACCGATTGCTGTAAAGTAAATATTTCTTACTGCGGTTGGGCTGCTCTCATACTCTGTTGCGTCGCTTTTAAGTCAAAGGGAATTGTCGTCTATCTTTGCATATGTTAGACATGCCATCAGGGTTAAGAAGAAAGATCAGATACTGATAAAAGAATAACGAGGTGCCTTGTTATTTTTCAGTGCTCAGAAATAACTCGGAAATAATTCTGAACAGTCTGGAAAAGCCCAATCTGATGCATGATATTGAGACCCTCAGGGTACTCAAGATTCAAAGTAAGATAACAAAAACCTCATAAAAACCTGGGAATTTCAATAAAGTCAGCCTAAAATATAATAACAAGGAACATCACAAACCTTCATCCAGGTTGTTCCACATATCATTTTCGGCAGCGATGGAAGCTGCTTGAACCTCGAAAATCCCAGCGATTCCCAATAAAAGAATAACGAAAGTAGTTTTTACCGCCATTTTTGACCTGTTCCAACGCCCTCAAGCACTCCGCACTCCGATCAGATCGACGATCAACTCTTCAAAGGTTTGTTTGTTCAAAGGCTTATAAAGGAGTCAATTATTCTTGTTACAATGAATGTTATTTATCATGATCTGTATCGGTTAATTAGGTGACTGAATCGAATTAATTAATATTTTATACAAGCAATAACTGTCGAATTCGAAACAAAACCATTCTGGATTTGTTTATATCAAAACTTTCGAATCACAACCTCGACGCAACTCCATCGACACCACTTGTTTTGACCTTGGGAATGTCAAGCTTTTTTTTTTCTGCATTTTTCCAATAAACTACTTACGATACCGCTTTCCTGTGGAGTCTTTAAAGTTTCATCACTTAAATTTTGAAGCATTGGGAACTGATTCACCTCGTTAAACGTGGGCGATTATGAAAAAGGTTCTGCCGTGTTTTCAAAATAAAATAAATTGATGTACACAGTTTGGCTCGCGAATCGGTGAGTGAGAACTGTTAAATTAGTAAATTTCTTTGAAGCGTTCTATAAACAAGTTGTATTTTTGAAAACGGTCGGTCTTTTTATTCTTTATTTCGACTATTTTTCCAAACTGTTTTGCTCGTACTCACTAAATTTATATTGCAATTAAAGAAAGAAAGAAAATGATTCCCCCACGCATTAAATTTAGGTCTCTGCCCACTCAGAGTCATTTGAAGCGATTTGAAAGTTCAAAATGAATTAAATAGTTTAGATTACTTTCCACAGAGCGTACAATAGTTTGAACGGCGATCTTCTTACTCAAAGGAAATAGTTAACTTTTATATTCAAAACAAATGGCGTCCATAAGATTAACTCCTGAATAGAAGGTGTGGTTAAAACAAACTTGGTCTCGGCAGGGGTTTGGCGTCCATTGGGTCCTAATGCGAAAGGCTTCAAGCCACGCTGAAAATAGATTTGCAAATAAAACACAAGCATAACAGGATTAAAAAATATTCACCAATTAAAATTCACCTTTGGCGTTACAAAAAGTAGTGTTTTGAGCCACCATTTTGATATTATATCGCTCAAATAATTTTGCAGAA
>JAHPZR010056203.1:0-7500 GCA_019787425.1 Platygyra sinensis | reverse complement strand
GATAAAAAAAAAAGACAGGGAGATGAATTGGCACTCTCACATCCCGGCATCACATGTTAACAACAAGTGAACAACCATTGTAATATAGATAGGACCCTGCGAGCGCTCTGATTGGTCAAAAACCCATGTTTATCAGAGTATAAAGCGGAGAAAATGCGTGTTTTATTGTTTTGCGCGTGGAAAATCTATATCATAAAGCAAACGAAGAAGCCCAAGTTGTGCGTTACATTGTGATAAAATACTCTGGACATTTGAGAAGACTCGAGAAATGTAGAAAACACTCGCCTGCGGCTCGCGTTTTTTACATTTCCCTCGTGCTTTCAAATGCACGTGTTGTTTTATCAATGCAATCAATGTAAAATCTGGACCAATATCAGTATCTGGGAAACTGCGCACCTACCCCTCCCCTAAACCAAACAGTAACACTAACTTATTAACTTATTTTATTATACATCAGACTCGCTATGAAAAATCTGATTGGCCGAAAGCATTCAATCAATTCACAAAAGCTTGTGAACTTGACATGATAAATGCAATATCTGCTGCAGATATTGCATTTATCATGTCAAGTCAACGTCTGCCTGGTTGCTAAGCCCCTTGGAGTGTTCTCCTCAGAAGCAAAATGGCTGAACGCTTCGCTTCTGTTTCTGAGGATGAATTATGTGAAAAATGTATAATAAAACAATTATTGAATTCGGTTTCGCATGATGTCATGAATTATCAAAACCTCGTGTCTGTGTTATCTGCCGAAGCCGAAGGCTAAGGCAGATAACACAGACCTCGGTTTTGATAATTCATGATATCATGCTCAACCTCATCCAATAATAATGTAACATGTTGGGTTAGTGGAGGGGTAGGCGCACAGTTGCCCAGGTACTGACATTGATTCTTAAATCTAATCATATTCGGCTACAATCATAACAGACACGAGTATCCAATTCAACCAACAGGCAATTTGCATGTTTCATGATTCAGTGTATAATTGCCAGTGACTAAGGAGAGTTGTTATACCTCCCAACTCAAATATCATGTTTTCCGATTGAACTGAGGAGAACGCGTCACGTGTCGTGGGTCGAAACTCACAAACTCCCTAAGGAAACAACAACAACATGAAATTTCGAGTCACGCTTGATCAGGTAGGTCCTGTTCCTTGAAACTGCGGCAAATTTGTGAGCCAGCCTGCGTAAAGCAAACGATTTCTTCGCAGTTTTTCCTAATTTTGAGTTGGAAGGTATAACAAAACACTTAATGACTGTCCCGCCGAAAACAGTGAGTTTTGTTTCCCCTCGACCTCAATGTTCCCCTCGGCCTCGCCTCGGGAAACAATGAGGGTCTCGGGGAAACAAAACTCAATCTTCCCCTTGAGGCCGACCATTAAGTGCTTATTGATATTTATTGAACTTGGACTAAGATTAAGATTAAGAGTATTTTCTTGCAATGTTTCGCTTGCATCGCAAGTTCACTAAAAAGCATTTGCGATTTAGGTCAACATACCGCGCAAAATTGGAGTCCCATCCGGCTTTTAGCAACATGTTGCCGTAATCTACGGGAATCCTTGTTTACAATGTTTGTTCCATTAGCTTACAAAACTAAGTTTCTGATGGGGCTACAAATAAATAAGTTCTGCCGGATATTGAAGGTCATAGCATGATTATCAGTGACAATGATTATGAATCTGGTGTATTGAATACGTTGTGTGCAAATTGGGTTAAAAACGCAAAATTGTACTGAAAGAATGTATGAACGCATTGGCGCTTTTACCACCTAGAAATTTAGCAGTTTTTGAAAGACAGTATCTCCTTGAACATTCCACCCAAAGATCCAACTTTTCATATTTCCTTCTGTACGTAAAGCCGTATGAAAATGAGCAAAACTTTGGGACGAATAAAGTATATATGTATGTAAAACTGCAAACAGTGAAGTCATCATGAATCCCCCTATTGCAACAAGGCTGTAATACGCGCAATAACATTTTTTTTTACAGTGCAACATTGTTGCTCGGCTTGATGTGTTGCACATGATGAAAATTATATTACCCACATTACAAGGCCTTAAAAACATTAACGCCAAACTGTCTTTTTATGTCTTTCAGCTTGCCTACAAGGAAAATGAAAATTGATCAAGCATGGTTCAGTTTTCAAATATTGAATGTAAAGAAAATAAAATAAGTCAAAGCACTAGACTTGGAAGAAGTTTAACTTTGTCTATATGTTTTATTCTGTTTTCTGTTCTCTGTTTCCTGTTACTGTTTTTTTCATGGCGACTGATGATAAGTTGAGCCTTCCTTCTCGGAAACGTGTCCCGGCCCGCAGAATCACCAAATTTGAAATGGCCATTTACGCAGTTATACTGTAATTGGGCAAGAATCCATACTGGCTCAGTGTTTGTGAAAAGTGTGTTATGACCGTGAAATAACGCTGTGTGTGGCAATCGAAATTCTTGTTTCATTATTTCTTTCCCATAAGTATAATACGGGAGGAAGGGTTCAACGGCTCGGTGCAAGCTACACGTCAACACGTCACCCCGTTCGATTTCATTGATCGTAAAACAAACTCTTGCCTGCAAGTTGCCGCAGTCATGAGTCCTCAGAGTGTAAGGAGCCACTGTAAAGCAACTGGGCCTAAGAGCAACGGGATCAATATCAGTATCTGGGCAACTGCGCACCTACCCCTCCCCAAACCCAACAGTAACACTAACTTATTAACTTATTAAAACATGTTGGGTTAGGGGAGGGGTAGGTGCGCAGTTGCCCAGATACTGATATTGATCTGAGAAACGAGACAGGAAAAATTGATAAAGGCGGTGTTGCTGTTTTCAATTCATTGCATGTTTTTCTGCAGCGCTTTACCTTTGTGACTGTGACAGAATATAACCAAATACAGAGGCTTGTGAGGGTACTCACCAGATTGTCATGTCGTTTTCGTCACCTGTTGTAGGTTGTTTTACTTAAAAAGGCTTACAAAAAGGGGAGCCATAGGCACCCCAGGACACCTCAAGCTACGCCCCTGAATAAATCGAGCAATTAGTCGAGCAAGCTGATGTTTTTGAAGTTCGGCTACGTTTCTTTATTCTGCACAGGGCCGGAGAAATCTGAAACCACAGGTTTATTTCTACGGTTAGGCCTACCGTCCACACTAATCTGTAACGAAAACGGAGCTTCACGAGGCAACACAGGGAGACCATAGAAGTAGCGTGCCTGTTTGTATGTTCGAAATATAAAGAAATGTATGGGAATATTGAAAGTTGTTTATATCGTAAATTTACATCGAGTTATGTTTATGTTAAAGTTCGAAATAATCGTAAACCTACCTTAGTTGTTATGTGTTGTGGTTTCTGCGGCTCAAAATGGCGAATTTGCGAGATTTCATGGGCTTTGTGATAACCGTTACTACATGTTATAAGAACGTTTAGTAACAGTCAACATAAAGACCCACCATACCGCCCAATTAACACTGCGCTTGCATAGGCTCCCTGTGCAGGCAATTCGCTTCATGGCGTCATTTGATTAATACCCAATTACCATTTTTTTTTTATATCATCTATTTTTGATCATGATAAGACGCAACTTTTGGCAAAGTTTAAAAAAAATTCTGCGCATAGGGTTCAGAGTCACCTTAAATTTTCGAAAATTTAAAGGTGGCTCTGAACCCCACATACAGAATTTTTTTAAACTTTGCCAAAAGTTGCGTCTTACCATGCTTATCAAAAATTAATAATATAAAAAAAATTCACCGTGCCGTTTTTTAATTATAAGCACCTAAAGCTGTAATTAAGGGTGTTTTTACGAGTTCATACTGTGGCTATGGCAACCTATTAGGTCGCCAAAATGATAACAAAGTGTTCACCAGTGATTGAGCAGTTCTTTGATAGCATGATTGTATCATCAAGTGATAAAGAGTGGTTACAAGGACCCGTCCAGTATTTTTCAAGACTTAGAGTTTGATGGGTCTTTATAACCATTCTATACCGGTTGACGCCAAAATCACGGTATCGACAAACTGCCCAATCATCGGGGAACAAGTTGCTGTTAATTTTGTGGCACAGTAGGTTACCATAGCAACAATATGACCTGCTAAAAACACTCTTAATTTAAGCTTTAAGCGCTTACAACTCAAAAACGAGTTCAGTGACCTCCATTTTTTATTATCGAATTGTAATCAGCATGATAAGATACAACTTTTTGCAAAGTTTAAAAAATTCTGCGAAGGGGATTCAGAGCCACCTTAAAATTTCGAAATTTTACTACATCATCGGATTCGAAAATATTCGGATTCACCCGATTCACACGCTATCGGATTCGTTCAGGATTTATTTCTTTCAGCTCCAGAGAGCGGATTTAAAAATGTCTGGATTCGCTGCCGAATTCGCCGTTTGCGTGTGAAAGGAAGCCGTATCCGGAAAGAAAAAGATGCAGATTCAAAAATACCGGATGCTTGTGGACGGGGCCTTAAACTTCTTCTTGATATTCTTCAAGTTACCTCAGTAGCCAATAAGGAAACTCTTACATGTACTTTCTCCTGACATTTTCGATTAACTGTCAAACAGACAAAAGATGGGAAGACAGAAAATTGTCAACTAGCGGGCTTTTCCATTCAACTGAAAATCTGGTCTCAATTTCCGAAAATTTCCATCGGTGACTGAGTTATACATACTAAAACTTTTGAAAATTTCCTGCCAAGTATTACAGTTTCATTTGATGCTCCTCATTCAGTTTCTGGAATTTGCGGTTGCATGGCTCTTATTTCGGAAATTCATTAATTTTCGGAATTTCTGGAAACTTTCCAAGGATATTTCCTCTCCATTTGTTCAGGTTTAAAAAATTCGGGAATTTTTGGTTAAATGGAAAGCGCCCGGGAGATTTTGAGCTCTCACAGCTTGATTACAATAAGTAACGTGAATAAAGTTTGAGCTTAGGAAAATTGTGACGTATCGTAGTTCACATTTTTCAGTTCTCCCACATGCATAGAAAATGAAGAGTTACCCTGCGAGCAGAGGTCCCTTCGATCTTCCTGGAGAGGTCCTCTTCCTGACCTCCCTAGGAAGATCGAAGGGACCTCTGCTCGCAAAATAATGAAGACTGATCCAGACCTGGAATGTTCTTGCAGCGCTGACGCAAAGAAAGGAAATAAATTTTAAATATTTTACTGCCATTCGTTTGCGACATTTTTAATACAACTGTAGGATGAACTAACCCTGTCGCTGCTATGGTGGTTTTTTGTTTACTTTAACATTTAACTTACTGTTCTGGCACACCTTTAGCATCCTGCATACAGTTGATATGACATCAAACAGACTTCGCCCATCCTTCAATAGAATCAAACTTTTAATCATCTGATTTGAGGACGCAGATTTTCAGATTGTTTGCGCCAAGGTGTTAAACCGCATTCGTTTCAGAAAAATCATTTACGAAGCGTCGCTATAAACAGAAACTTGTGTTTCGTGACCCGGTTATTGAGAAAATCTTATTAGACTTGTTGTCTTCGACATATGAAAATGTGCGAGGCTAACGCGTTTTAAAAACACCAATACTGTCAATCAATAGTTAACTAAAATCATTAACAAGCCGGTAATTCATTATTGTTTATGTTCTACTGGTTTTTCATTTGCACACTGACAAGTTCTTGGTAGGCAGGTAAATTTACCTCAGTAAACAAGCTTTTCTACGGCAAACTTGAAAGCTTTTTAGCCTCAGTTTTAGTTAGAAATGAGTACTGGAATTGACCGGCCAATCGGAGAAGTTGGGACCTCGGGGCTGGGAGCAATAACTCTGGTAGCTCCAGGTGGGAGGACGCGGCCGGCTTTACTAAGCACTAGCACTGATAAACCAGCAGACTAATGGAAAACTCCTGGGATCACATCACACTTTGAGCCTATAAAACTACTGATCTGGCCTTTGAAGTTTGCTTGGAGGCTTGCAATTTAGAGTTAAACGTCCTGAACATCACAAGACAGATTTTCAGTACACTCTGGTGCATGTTCTTCGCAGGATGATCCGCTGGATGCCGACATTGCAGACACATCGTAGTAAGGTTGATCTTCATCCACCTGGTCTATGTCCAAATAAGGAGTGTCCCTTTGCATCCAGTCCTCTAAATCTTGGCACAGCTCGGTAAAGGTTGGTCGAGTGTCTGGATTGTTTGCCCAGCAACGTGTTATCAAATTATAGCTGTGTTAAGAGAGAAACGAGAGAGGCCGTTTTAGAAACATACTGTTTAAGTTTCAGAATCTCTGGTAACTGAAACTAACCTTAGCTTACTCCATGCGAATTCATAAGCTTTAATCTTTTGATGTGAAGAATATATGAAATAATTCATATTTGTACTGCGGTTGTAGATACATGTGAAGAGTGATCATCGCAGTAAATTTTCCAATTTAAGTAATTGGAAAGAAGAAGCCTGGAAAAAAATCAGGGCTTCAACGCGATTCGAACCCGTGACCTCCGCGATACCGGTGCGATGCTCTACCAACTGAGCTATGAAGCCACACGTTGGGAGCGAGGTCAATTTATTGGGTTCATATTTTTCCCGTGCAGTGAAGTGATGTGAAGAATATATGAAATAATTCATATTTGTACTGCGGTTGTAGATACATGTGAAGAGTAATCTTCCAATTTAAGCAATTGGAAAGAAGAAGCCTGAAAAAAATCAGGGCGTTGAAGCCCTGATTTTTTCAGGCTTCTTTTTTCCAATTGCTTAAATTGGAAAATTTACTGCGATGATCACTCTTCACATGTACTTTATTCTTGTGCTTGACCAAAATATTATTTCACGTTTTAAAAGATTCCACTTAGTTTACACTTCGACTTCTTTCTGCAAAATAATGACTCAAAACTAATCAGGTAATTAAACTTCAACAACAAAAATGACTTACAACTCCTCTGAGCATGTATCTGGTTTTTCCATCCTGTATCCTCTTTTTAGTAGTCTCATAAGTTCTCTGTTTCTGATTCCAGGGTAAGGGAACCCTCCTGAAAAATGAATCAAGCTCACCTTTGACTATTAAAAACTAAAATCTAAAATTTCTTATTGCTTTATTTCTAGGAGAAGTGGACAGACCACACAATAAATTTGACTATCCCGTAAGAAATGCTTTTTCTTATGCCGGACAAATTGATTTTTGTGAAGTAGCAAAGCGTGACTGTTTCTAGTTTTTCTAAAATGATTACATCTTAATCAGAGGGACTTAATTTCTCTTAAGCTTTCTGCCTTTTTTTAAGGATAATAGCCTCATTTTACGGTTAATTGTTCTCTTTTGCGTTACAATGCCATCCAACGTGCTTTCGGACTGAAACTACAAAAATGGCCCCAAATTTCTTCACATACATGGTATTTTATGTTTTATTGGAAACAAGAAAAGTTATCCGTGGAAAGGGCTACTGTAGTACTATCAGTACCTAATCGAGGAAAGAAAGACGTTGTCGAGGCAAAATAAACAACTGCGAGCCACACGAACAAGCACTGATGTGCTGTCAAAGCGAACCGAAAAGGTACAACTAGGTAC